>CM035850.1:139356782-139609676 GCA_020510985.1 Pholidichthys leucotaenia
TTGTACATTGAATCCAGGTATAGATAGATCAACAGGACTGGATTGTACGCACAATGGATGTAGGATGACTATTAATCATTTTATGAAAGAACTGAGATTGTTAGATATATGGAGAGAAATGAAACCACAAGTTAAAGCCTATTCTTGTTATTCCAGTACCTACAAGACATTCTCACGTATTGATTATTTTTTGATTTCCCACAGAATTAAGATCCAAGATTCAAAACTGCTTTTATGATAACATCGTGATCTCTGATCATGCACCCTGTTGTCTAATATATGTAGATAAAAAATTGACAAAGGAATCAGGTAGATGGCAATTTCAGCATAAATGGCTTCAGGATGAGGAATTTGTCAAGTATATAGAAAAACAGATAGACGAGTACTTTGACATCAATACTACACAAACATCAGCATGTGTAAAGTGGGAGGCTTTCAAAGCTTTTATTAGGGGACATATTATTAGTTATACAGGATCAAAATCTAAGAAGACTCGAGAGGAGAGAGCTAAATTGGAACATAAAATGAAAAGTCTTCAGGAAAAAGTGTATGCAGGAAGTGATCCAAGGTTGGAGAATGAATTACTGATTTTGAGAGCTGAATACGACAAAAAATCAGCGAATAGAGCTGCCTCGAGTCTTCTAAGATTGAAACAATCTTTTTATGAACAAGGTGAAAAATCAGGAAAATTATTGGCATGGCAGATTAAACAATTAGAAATTAAAACACCAATTACTAGTATTATAAGTAACGGACAGGTAGTTATAGATCCTTTAGAAATTAACAGAGCCTTTAGAGATTACTATGAAAAATTATATGATACTAAAAATGAATTTGATTTAACAAAACTAAATGGGTTTTTGAACGAACTATCTATACCGTGTATTCCAAATGAAAACAGGGAGATATTGGAGTCTAAAATTAGTCAAGAAGAAGTTGGGCTAGCCATTGATAATATGAAATCAGGAAAAAGTGCAGGACCAGATGGTCTTCCAGTTGACCTTTATAAAAAATTTAAGAATAAATTAATAAAACCTTTTTTGGAAATGGTTTTAGAAGCATTTCAAAATAATAATTTACCATCATACATAAATAATGCCTTAATTATACTGCTGCCAAAACCAGGTAAGCCCTCTAATAAATGTGAAAATATGAGACCAATAAGCCTATTAAACGCCGACCTTAAGATAATCTGTAAAATTTTAGCAAGACGAATACAAGAAATTTTACCAAATATTATTAATCGAGATCAGAATGGCTTTATAAAGGGAAGACAAGGCTTCCATAATGTAAGAAGACTATTTAATATTATTTATTTTAATAAAGAAGCACCGGATACACTTCCGGTTATGGCTGCCACGTAGGACGGACGTGTCTCGCTCTGCTCTGCTCCTGGAGAAAAAAATCGGCAAATAACTCTCTCATTTGGGACAGAACGTATCCCAGCGTTTGGGCGAGGATATGTCGGCGAAGCCTAAGGCTGGAAAACCAGGAAAAGGAAAAAGCGAGCCGCCGAAACAGTCCAAATTAACGGACTTTCAGGTCTGTGACGCAGCAAACAGGGCTCCATATATGGCGGAGGAGGCTGGCAACGCTGCGATTTCTGCGGGGAATGGCGCAGATGCGCTGATGGCTGCCATGAGTTCAATGAGAGCGGACTTTTCCTCTAGATTTGATGGGATTATGACAGCGTTGGAAGGAATAAGAAAGGAATTGGGTGACTGTGTAGAACGAACGGCGCAGATGGAGCTCCGTCTCGCTAGTGCTGAAGATGACGTCACCCGTCTTCAATTAAAGGTGCGCACTTTGGAAAAAAAAAATAAATCTCTGGAAGATAATATTTTGGATTTGGAATCTCGGTCGAGACAGAATAATTTGAGGCTGGTGGGTCTTCCAGAGGAATCAGAAGGTCGGGACGTATGTTCCTTTCTGGAAAAGTGGATTCCGGAGGTGCTGGGCAGCGAGGAGTTGCAATCAGCAGTGGTTCTGGAAAAAGCACATCGCATTGGCCCACGGAGAGATAAGGGACCGCCGAGGACCTTAATTATGAAGTTTCTTAACAACAGAGACAGGATGAAGATCTTCAACGCTGCACGAGCTAAAAAAGGAGAGATTAAACACCAGGACCAGCAGGTGCGGTTCTACCCAGATTTGGCCACAGGAATCCAGCAATTGAGGAAGCAGTTTGATCCCGTACGTAAGGAGCTGCGCAACCTTGGGATTCGTCATGGTGTAATCTATCCTGCGAGACTGCTGACCACGTATGAGGGCAGAACCCACATCTTCAAGACCCCAGAGGAGGCGCAGGAGTTCATCAAGAAGATCAAAGAAGAAGAAGAGACTGGTGGGAGCTAAGCATGAACAAAATATAAGGTAGAATAATTAAGCATTTGCACAGGCATCTGACTGACTTGAAGTAAATAGTAATGTTTACAAAATATAGATTGTATTATATATTAAAAAAAAAACAAAACAAAAACAAAACAAACAAAAAAAAAAAACTATGATGTACAAAGTTGTTAAAAATTTTGGAGTTAAGTTGGAAAACTACAGAGGAGAGTTAATGTTACGTCATTAAAAGCAGTAGAGTTAGGGTGATTGGGAGGATGAAGAAGGAGTGGCTTAGGCTGTTCCCCGTGGGTGTGGAACGGTCGATGGCTATATCGGGAGACAGAATTTTTCTTTTGATTTTGGGGGGTTTGCCACAAGTGTGGGAAGGGGAAATTTGTTTGTGTGTAGTTTGTAGGATGAATGTTCAACCACTCATGTTTTTGCTTCTCTGTATGAGCATGTTTACACTGCAAGGTAATCCCAAACTCTCTATTGATCATGGACCAAAGTGTTAATCTTAATTTAACTTCATGGAATTGCAGAGGTCTACAAAATTTAAAAAAACTTAAACAAGTTATGAATAAAATAAAGGACATGGGTTCAAGAATTGTGTTTTTACAAGAAACTCATCTGATAGAGGAGGATGTTAAAAGAATTAGGAGTAGATGGCAGGGAAGTGTATTCACCTCTTCATTTTCATCCCGAGCCAGGGGAGTTATGACTCTCATACATAAATCAGTTCCTTTTCAAGTGAAAAATGTAATTGGAGACAAATTTGGAAGATATGTAATCATTCAAGGTTCTTTGCTATTAGAAAATATAAATCTTGTGAACTTATATGGTCCCAATATAGATGATCAGAAGTTCTTTGCTAATTTATTTCTCATCTTATCATCACTTACAGGGCAACATATAATAGCAGGGGATTTTAATTGTACATTGAATCCAGGTGTGGATAGATCAACAGGACTGGATTGTACGCACATTGGATGTAGGATGACTATTAATCATTTTATGAAAGAATTGAGATTGTTAGATATATGGAGAGAAATGAAACCACAAGTTAAAGCCTATTCTTGTTATTCCAGTACCTACAAGACATTCTCACGTATTGATTATTTTTTGATTTCCACAGAATTAAGGTCCAAGATTCAAAACTGCTTTTATGATAACATCGTGATCTCTGATCATGCACCCTGTTGTCTAATATATGTAGATAAAAAATTGACAAAGGAATCAGGTAGATGGCAATTTCAGCATAAATGGCTTCAGGATGAGGAATTTGTCAAGTATATAGAAAAACAGATAGACGAGTTCTTTGACATCAATACTACACAAACATCAGCATGTGTAAAGTGGGAGGCTTTCAAAGCTTTTATTAGGGGGCATATTATTAGTTATACAGGATCAAAATCTAAGAAGACTCGAGAGGAGAGAGCTAAATTGGAACATAAAATAAAAAATCTTCAGGAAAAAGTGTATGCAGGAAGTGACCCAAGGTTGGAGAATGAATTACTGATTTTGAGAGCTGAATACGACAAAAAATCAGCGAATAGAGCTGCCTCGAGTCTTCTAAGATTGAAACAATCTTTTTATGAACAAGGTGAAAAATCAGGAAAATTATTAGCATGGCAGATTAAACAATTGGAAATTAAAACACCAATTACCAGTATTATAAGTAACGGACAGGTAGTTATAGATCCTTTAGAAATTAATAGAGCCTTTAGAGATTACTATGAAAAATTATATGATACCAAAAATGAACCTGATTTAACAAAACTAAATGGGTTTTTGAACGAACTATCTATACCGTGTATTCCAAATGAAAACAGGGAGATATTGGAGTCTAAAATTAGTCAAGAAGAAGTTGGGCTAGCCATTGATAATATGAAATCAGGAAAAAGTGCAGGACCAGATGGTCTTCCAGTTGACCTTTATAAAAAATTTAAGAATAAATTAATAAAACCTTTTTTGGAAATGGTTTTAGAAGCATTTCAAAATAATAATTTACCATCATACATAAATAATGCCTTAATTATACTGCTGCCAAAACCAGGTAAGCCCTCTAATAAATGTGAAAATATGAGACCAATAAGCCTATTAAACGCCGACCTTAAGATAATCTGTAAAATTTTAGCAAGACGAATACAAGAAATTTTACCAAATATTATTAATCGAGATCAGAATGGCTTTATAAAGGGTAGACAAGGCTTCCATAATGTAAGAAGACTATTTAATATTATTTATTTTAATAAAGAAGCACCGGATACAGCTCTCCTATCATTGGACGCCGAAAAGGCCTTTGATAGAGTTGAATGGCCCTTTCTTTTTGAAGTCCTACAAAGGTTTGGACTTGGAAATAATTTCATAAAATGGGTTCAAATAATATACAATAATGCTACAGCAGAAATCCTAACAAATAACAATATTTCAAAACCAATAAAAATCAATAGAGGATGTCGACAAGGCTGTCCACTCTCACCTTTACTGTTTACTATGGCAATTGAACCTTTAGCGATAGCGATACGTTTACATTCACAAATATATGGAATTAAAGTTGGACCAACAGAACATAAAATCTCCCTGTACGCCGATGATATAATTTTGTTTATGTCGAATCTAAAAAAATCAATTCCAACCTTGTTGAATTTAATAAAGAATTTTGGGGAAATATCAGGATATAAAATAAATAAAACTAAATCTTCAATATTAATGCTAAATGAGACCCAGAGAAATTACCCAGCCCCTGAGGTAAATCAATTCAATGTTGTAAATCAGTTTAAATATTTAGGAATCCAAATTATGCCTAAGCTAGAATCAGTCGCCAGTGTCAACTATGAAGCCTTAATGTCAGATATCAGTGAGTTAACTCAGAGATGGATGTCACTACCAATGTCGATGATCGGGAGAATCAATATACTTAAAAGTAATATTTTACCTAAAATACTTTATTTATTTCAATACATTCCCTTATCACCACCTTTAGATCTATTCTCAAGAATAAAAAAAAAGTTAGTGGAATTTATATGGAACAACAGGAGGGCTAGATTACGTCTGTCTTTATTATATTTACCATTTGATCGTGGAGGTCTGAAATGTCCAAATTTTATGTTGTATTATTGGTCGGCACAACTGAGGTCTATGACATATTATTTTTCATCAAATGATCTCCCTCACTGGACTGAAATGGAATCATACAATTTACCTTTACCTCTTCCCATATTCATATACTCAGATTCGGCAAAAAAATTACAAAAACAAGTTAAAAATCCATTTGTAAAGCATATGATCAAAATATGGTGTGAAGCTAAAAACTATTTAAAAGAACCACAGTTATTGTCACAATTTAGTCCAATATGGGGTAATCAATATTTTAAACCAGGGAGAGCGGACGCTGTATTTAAAGTATGGAATTTAAAAGGGATACAAAAGATTCAGGATTTATATTTGCCATGTGCAGACAACATAATGTCTTTTGAAGAGCTGAGGATCAAATTTAATCTCAATAGAACACATTTTTTTAAATATCTTCAACTTAGAAACTTTATTCGATCAAATCAAAATAAAGCTCTCACTCGACCTATTTATTCATCCTTGGAAAAAATGATGATGAAAGATAGTAAAAGAAAGGGTATTATTTCAGAGTTTTATAACTCATTGACACTATCTTCAAGTGAAAATTCACTGAAAAGATTAAACTACTGGAAAGAAGATCTGCAAATTGAAATTTCAGAGGAACAATGGGAATTGGCTTGTACAGAAGCTCAAACCAAATCAATAAATGCACGCCTTAAATTGATACATTTCAAATGGTTAATGCGGATGTATGTTACACCGGAGGAGTTAAATAGATATAACAAAAATATACCAGATACATGCACAAAATGCATGGAAAGTAAAGGGACCCTATTTCATTGTTTATGGGAATGTAGATTAATAAGAATGTTTTGGGAAGAGGTGAGGGTAACAATTGAAAAAATAATCTCAAAACAAATCATATTGAATCCTAAACTGGTTTTGTTGGGTCTGTACCCAGAAAAGCATAATTTCAATAAAAGTGAAAGAACATTCATAGACCTCAGTTTGCTTAATGCCAAAAAATGTATTGCACTATTATGGAAAAAGACTCATAGACCAGATGTGACTCAGTGGTTAAGACAGATGTTAACAAACCTTCCATTAGAAAGAATAACATATATACTGAAATCAAAGGAAATTGTGTTTGAGAATATATGGAGACCTTTTATTGATTATGTAAAAAATTTAAACATAACTCTTGAAGAAGAAGGTGAATGATGTGTGTGGACCTTGTAAATTCCAAACTGGTGAACATAATATGTATACTTATGTATTGGATTGTCTAGACTAAACAGAGGAGCATTGTTGAAGACTTGATTTTGTTGGTGGTTGTTGGTGTTTTTAGTGCATTTTTTTTTTTTTTTTTTTTTGTAGTACTTTAGTGTTAGTGTTTGATTGTTTGTATCATGTTTGTTAAAAAAAAAAAAAGGTTCAATAAAGATATTGTGGAAAAAAAAAAAAAAAGAAGCACCGGATACAGCTCTCCTATCACTGGACGCCGAAAAGGCCTTTGATAGAGTTGAATGGCCCTTTCTTTTTGAAGTCCTACAAAGGTTTGGACTTGGAAATAATTTCATAAAATGGGTTCAAATAATATACAATAATGCTACAGCAGAAATCCTAACAAATAACAATATTTCAAAACCAATAAAAATCAATAGAGGATGTCGACAAGGCTGTCCACTTTCACCTTTACTGTTTACTATGGCAATTGAACCTTTAGCGATAGCGATACGTTTACATTCACAAATATATGGAATTAAAGTTGGACCAACAGAACATAAAATCTCCCTGTACGCCGATGACATAATTTTGTTTATGTCGAATCTAAAAAAATCAATTCCGACCTTGTTGAATTTAATAAAGAATTTTGGGGAAATATCAGGATATAAAATAAATAAAACTAAATCTTCAATATTAATGCTAAATGAGACCCAGAGAAATTACCCAGCCCCTGAGGTAAATCAATTCAATGTTGTAAATCAGTTTAAATATTTAGGAATCCAAATTGTGCCTAAGCTAGAATCAGTCGCCAGTGCCAACTATGAAGCCTTAATGTCAGATATCAATGAGTTAACTCAGAGATGGATGTCACTACCAATGTCGATGATCGGGAGAATCAATATACTTAAAAGTAATATTTTACCTAAAATACTTTATTTATTTCAATACATTCCCTTATCACCACCTTTAGATTTATTCTCAAGAATAAAAAAAAAGTTAGTGGAATTTATATGGAACAACAGGAGGGCTAGATTACGTCTGTCTTTATTATATTTACCATTTGATCGTGGAGGTCTGAAATGTCCAAATTTTATGTTGTATTATTGGTCGGCACAACTGAGGTCTATGACATATTATTTTTCATCAAATGATCTCCCTCACTGGACTGAAATGGAATCATATAATTTACCTTTACCTCTTCCCATATTCATATACTCAGATTCGGCAAAAAAATTACAAAAACAAGTTAAAAATCCATTTGTAAAGCATATGATCAAAATATGGTGTGAAGCTAAAAACTATTTAAAAGAACCACAGTTATTGTCACAATTTAGTCCAATATGGGGTAATCAATATTTTAAACCAGGGAGAGCGGACGCTGTATTTAAAGTATGGAATTTAAAAGGGATACAAAAGATTCAGGATTTATATTTGCCATGTGCAGATAACATAATGTCTTTTGAAGAGCTGAGGATCAAATTTAATCTCAATAGAACACATTTTTTTAAATATCTTCAACTTAGAAACTTTATTCGATCAAATCAAAATAAAGCTCTCACTCGACCTATTTATTCATCCTTGGAAAAAATGATGATGAAAGATAGTAAAAGAAAGGGTATTATTTCAGAGTTTTATAACTCATTGACACTATCTTCAAGTGAAAATTCACTGAAAAGATTAAACTACTGGAAAGAAGATCTGCAAACTGAAATTTCAGCGGAACAATGGGAATTGGCTCGTACAGAAGCTCAAACCAAATCAATAAATGTACGCCTTAAATTGATACATTTCAAATGGTTAATGCGGATGTATGTTACACCGGAGGAGTTAAATAAATATAACAAAAATATACCAGATACATGCACAAAATGCATGGAAAGTAAAGGAACTCTATTTCATTGTGTATGGGAATGTAGATTAATAAGAATGTTTTGGGAAGAGGTGAGGGTAACAATTGAAAAAATAATCTCAAAACAAGTCATATTGAATCCTAAAATGTTTTTGTTGGGTCTGTACCCAGAAAAGCATAATTTTAATAAAAGTGAAAGAACATTCATAGACCTCAGTTTGCTTAATGCCAAAAAATGTATTGCACTATTATGGAAAAAGACTCATAGACCAGATGTGACTCAGTGGTTAAGACAGATGTTAACAAACCTTCCATTAGAAAGAATAACATATATACTGAAATCAAAAGAAAATTGTGTTTGAGAATATATGGAGACCTTTTATTGATTATGTAAAAAATTTAAACATAACTTTTGAAGAAGAAGGTGAATGATGTGTGTGGACCTTGTAAATTCCAAAATGGTGAACATAATATGTATACTTATGTATTGGATTGTCTAGACCAGGGGTTCTCAAAGTTTTGATGGGTGAGGGCCAATTTGGGAATCCAAAGTTGAACCGAGGGCCACCAAAGGGACGGAGGCAAAAAAAAAAAAAAGACTGAAAATTCAATTCCATTTGTAATCCTTTTAATTATCAGATTTAATTAGTTTGGGTAAAGTCATATTAACAGTAAGAAATTGGGACTGATGAAAATACAATTTTAGTGTCAACATACCTTTTAACTGCAGTGTGATTTGTGGTGCTGTTTTCGGTTGGCCACGAGTCCTCTGAAGTCTGGCTCCATCTCCGTCGTCGCGATGCGAAGGACTGCATGTAGGTGGGCATCTGTCATCCTGGATCTCAGCTTAGATTTGTTGATAGCCATGGTGGAGAAGGTCTTTTCACAGATGTAGGTGCTTCCGAATAAAGACGCCATTCTGACAGCATGTTGACGAAGAGCAGGGAATGTGGATGGGGAAAGTCCTTTGTAGAACTCGATCAGACTCTTGTCACGATATGCAGCTCTGGCCTCGGAGCTTTCCTGTAGGTCGATGAGCTCAAACTGCATGTCTGCAGGCACTGCCTCGGGCACACATGAGAAGGGATTTTGGAAAAGGTTGAAATCACCCTCGTGGTCCCTGAAGTCAGAGAATCGGTGGTCGAACTCGTCTCGAAGCTTTTCGATGAGGCCATGGTTCTTCTCTGAACGCAGATGACGCAAAACTTCACTCCCGTCCGTGTCTGGGTCATCTACCAGCGCCCTGCAGGCAGAGAAATGAGCGAGATCTCCTTCTCTGAGCTGTCCCTGGAGCAGTTGGAGTTTTCGCTGGAAAGCTTTCACGTTGTCAAAAAGTGTGGAAATGAGTTTTCCATGGCCTTGCAGCTTCAGATTGAGATCGCTCAGACAATTATTCAGGTCGGCGAGGAAGGCTAGGTCACAGAGCCATTTGCTGTCCGTTAACTCAGTCACGTCTTGTCCTTTTGCCTGCATGAACTCGCAAATTTCTTTTCTCAGGTTAAAAAAACGTTTCAGTGTGGCACCTCTGCTCAGCCACCGGACGGCAGTGAAGTAAATGACGTCTCCAAAATCTGCCTCTGACTGCGCCAAAAAGGTTTTAAATTGGCGATGGTTCAGACCTCTGGACTTCAGGTAATTAACTGTCTTCACAACTACGGCCATGACGTGTTTCATTTCTAGCGTCTGAGCAGCGAGGGCTTCTTGGTGAATTATGCAGTGGTAGCTGACTGGTTTCTTACCACCGCTGTTCACCACTTTCTCAGCCAGCAGCGACACTGCACCTGTCCTACTCCCAATCATTGCTGGTGCTCCGTCTGTCGTGACACCGACCAAGGATGCCAGGTTAACATTGTGTGTGTCCAGACTGCGATACACTGCTTCGCAAATATCCACTCCCTTCGTTGTGTCTTTCATACTCTCCATACTCAGTAGCTCCTCGCCGACGTCAAAATTCTCAGTGACAGTTCGGATGAAAATCAACAGTTGGGCAGTGTCGGAAATATCCGTGCTTTCATCCAGTGCGATGGAAAACGCTCCCTTTTCTAGCCCCTCCACACGTATCGCCAGTTGGTCCTTCAAATCATTTGCCAGATCTTCGATTCGTCTTGTGACTGTGTCATTCGACAAACTTACGTCACGGAACTTTGTTTTTTGGTCTGGGCATACACGCTCTGCCACTTTTAGCATACAGTCTCGAACAAATTCTCCGTCACTAAACGGCTTGCCCCGTTTAGCTATTTCATGAGCTACCACATAGCTAGCCTCTGTTACTGCTTCGCTGGTTTTTGAAAATTGCGTGAAGACTGACTGTTGTGCTGTGTAGCCCCTTTTAAGTTGTTCCATCTTTGTGGTGCAATCCTTGCCACTGAATTTTTCATAATTTTTGTGTTTTGTTTCGTAATGGCGCCTGATGTTAAAGTCTTTTCGCACTGCGATTACCTGTCTGCAGATGAGGCAGACAACTTTATCTGACCCGTGAGGTTCAACGAAGTAGTCCAAAGTCCATTTTCCCTGAAACTGCCTTTTTTCCTCGCTGACAGTTCTCGGTTTCCTCGAGTGAGCGGTCTCCATCTCTGCCTCTTTCTCTCACTGATCCATCTTTATTTCCACACTTCGACTTCCACAAGCACTAATATTTATTTCTTATTCTTCTTCTGACTCAAAATGGTGCTCCGAAACCGTTGCCAACCAACACTTCTGCACTGTGCGCTGAACGTTCCATCTCCCATAATACAATTGGACTAGCTGCTGCAATGAAGTGATCGCAAGGTCGACAACACATGTAATTACGGCTTGTGCCTACAGATGGCGCCAAAGACCACTAAACGTAGATGTGTATCGGAATTTTTCCAAAGCAATTAGTTCAGATCATATATTGGTTAAAGGCCTCGGACGGTGACATTTTTTTATTGAACCAATAAACTGATTGTATGAAAATATTCCATTCTGGCCATTCCCGTGATTTAAAATGTGTCACCAGCCTCCATAAATGACTTTATTTGTTAATAGCCCGTATTTCACTTAGTGATGCTGCAGTACCGCCATCTCTCGATAGAGGCGTGCAGCAGTGACGTCAGGTCAGGGAGAAACAGGAAATGGCTGCAGGAAATGGATGATCACTGGCCTGCAGAAATGGCTGAATGACAGCAGAGTGATTCGGACAGCGATTATTTTATCGAGTATGACGACCGCAATATAAGTGATGATATTGAAACTGACGAATCTGATGATGAAGTAGTTTTGGGTGGTGCTGATGGGGTTATTCAGCCGTATTTGTTCGAGCCCGAGGGTGCGGAGGAAGATGCGGACGAAACAGCGACCGGAGCAGAACGAGAGGCAAGAACGAGAGGCTCGCTGATTTATATTGGTAAAATATGCTTTGAAATTTTTTTTTTTAGGCGATATGCATGGTCACACACTTAATTATCAAAATAAAACTGCCAATTTTTCCCTCGCTGCCTTACTTGGCGACTTATAAACATTCTCTTTCTGCTCAAAATTTTTTACATGTTTTAAATATTTTCTAATCAAACTTCATAGACCAATTTATATAGCACTCCCACGAGCCATTAGTTTATTATAAGCATCTGATTATACCATTTTTTTTAACAGGTGCACTTGTGAGAAATGCAACATTATGCCAACATCAACTGAATCTCGGTGCTGCCAGGAGGTATTGAAGGTGAAGAAGTGAGGGTGATACCTGCCTGTGCTGTGAGCCTCATCAGAGAAACATTCCCATCTGATCACAACAAGGGATTTTGCCTACCAAGATTAGATTTGTGATCAATGTTATTTAAATAAAGTTTTTTAAAATCATATATTGAGTTTATTAATGTGCATGTCAATTTTATAATTCTAATATTTCAGCATTCATCAAAGTCGGATCTCATATACATTAGAGTAATTTTTCTACCATTTTATGGTGTAAAATTCGTGTGCAATTTTTAAAAGCACATTTCTCTAAAAATCTTAGGCTTATATTTTTTTGTCTTAGCAAAATATGTTGCTTCCCTAACAATTGAAAGCTGAACTTTCATTGCTAATTGGAAATTTATTCTACTTTTACATGTTTGATTTTGAAAATCTAGATACATGTTGCTCAACAGCATCAGCTTTGATGGGACGCTGAAATTTGGCACTCAATGTTGCGGGAACTCTGGCTTGTACAGAGTGCCACTGCTCCAATAAGTGGGTTGGATCAGCCAAGGTTTTGTCGAAAAGAGTATTCATCAGATCATCCACATATTCTGAAATAAAATTAATTTAATAAAAATTAGAAATCGAAAGCTCCTTGTAAGTGGTCGTGGAAATTCCAACGATACCGGCTGCATTTAGAACTCTGAGGACCTTGACATATGACGCCCCAGTGAAGAGAATGGCGGATGAAAGCTGTATGTTACCAGCTGGCATGTCCCTGATCATCGGCTGGCTGTGCCAGGATAGATCCTCAACACAATGTGGACAATGTTGTTTGATCACCAACAGAGAGCCTTTAGTGTGACTTGTTACCTCACATGGATGACTGCAATGAGGACAATTGCTGAATAATCAAATTCAAAAAAAAAATCCACAGTATTTGAAGGTTGAGTGACAGTGGATAACATCTGCAAAAACAGTAGATCAACATAATTTCATTCCAGAGGTGTCAAATTGGATTACATATATAGAAATATAACTTGAGCAAACAGGCACAACCACCTCCCTATAGAGCACTGAATATTTCATATTTGATTAGTATGAATACCCTAAAATTCTAATATTTGATAAGTTGTTAAGGCAATGAAATTCATTGCTTGTAAATAATTTTAGTAAATATTGGCAGTGAATATTTAAAAAAGAAAAATTACCCTGTTTACTTATCTTTCTGACAGCAGATTGCTGTCAGAAAGATAAGGTTGATCAGAAAGATAAGGATATCCCAGGTTGGCCTAGGATAGCCGGCCCCGGCCGGTGCTGGAAGGGCTCTCGCGACCGGGCCGGGGGACGGCCGGAAGGCGGCCGCCCCTCCCCGCTCACGGACGCGTGTTCGTGGAGAACCCGGTGCTAAATAACTCGTAAACGACCTGATGCCGGGCGTGACCCGCTCCGGGGACAGTGGCAGGTGGGGAGTTTGACTGGGGCGGTACACCTGTCAAACTGTAACGCAGGTGTCCTAAGGCGAGCTCAGGGAGGACAGAAACCTCCCGTGGAGCAGAAGGGCAAAAGCTCGCTTGATCTTGATTTTCAGTATGAATACAGACCGTGAAAGCGGGGCCTCACGATCCTTCTGATTTTTTTGGGTTTTAAGCAGGAGGTGTCAGAAAGTGTCAGAAAGATCGCATCGGTAGATCACCCTTGCTTTTCACGCCACTTCACTGACACTGTCTGAGAGTGGGACTTTGAAGTGAACGGATATATAGTTGGAACAGCCGATTTTTTTTATCAGCAATCTTTTTGCTAATTTCATTTCAAATTGCATCTTATTCTCAAAATCGCTGTCAACAAAATGTCTAATGCACATGTTGGGTGATTTTGCGACATAATTCCAATTTTTTAGCGTTTTCTGAACGAAATTCACCCATGGAGTTCTGATTTTCCCAGGCAGGGGAAGTTCCTAAACACTCACCGCGTGCTCCTCAGCGTGCTCCTCCTCCTACTCAGGTCGCTCCTGACCTGACGTCACACAGTCAGTGGCCATTTTAGCCGCTGATCGCTTGGCAGACAGACAGCTCTCAAGGAAATCATACTTCAATAGCGCATTGTCACCTTATGCGACATTTGTTGACACCAAAACATGTGCGGTTCAAATTAGCTCGTCTCACACACAAATTTAAGATATGATTTAGCGATATTGTAATTTCGTCCGGCCGAGGCCTTTTTAAGACGTTAACAGATTGGCCGCGGGCCGCCAGAAATGTTTTCGCGGGCCGCCATTGGCACGGGGGCCGCACTTTGAGAAACATTGGTCTAGACTAAACAGAGGAGCATTGTTGAAGATTTGATTTTGCTGGTGGTTGTTGGTGTTTTTAGTGTGAGGCGGCATGAAAAAATAAGCAGTGATGCTGTGGTTTTAAGCAGGTTTTATTAATCATACCGCCGTCACGGGAACTCGGCTCCAGCCATAGCGTGAGCAGGCTGAAGCCGAATTCCTCAGGCTCTCAGTGAAGAGGGGACACAAAATCTGTGTCCTGCAGCAGGGTTGAAGTCAGATTGAGAGAGAGAGATTGCGTTACAGAGTTGCACCTTAAATACTTGATCATAACAATACATCAAAGAGACGTACCCCACAGTTTAGAATGATCAAAGGGACAACAGAACAGGCAGGAGGTATTTGCATTTGTAAGACATACATCACAATGGGCAGATTAGCTAGACCTCGCTCCAAGTGTCAGACAAAGAGGCTAACCAGCACATCTACATATTGATCTGAGTCTCTAGGTCACAGTAAGGGCAAAATGCATGAACACTTTAACTTCAAGGCTGTAAACTCAGCGTGCAGCGGAACAAACCCCAGGAGTGCGAGCTGACTGTCTCTGTGTTCTGTTTGTGTGTTGTGGGGGGTTTAATCAAACCGCTACACTGCTCCCCCCCAAGAGGGAAACGGTAGGGGACCGTGACCTCGATGTTGCAGTCTGGGCAGCGAGCAGGGAAAAGCTCTGTGCAGGAGGGGGGGGGGGGTAGTCGCACCAAAAGTGTTTGCTGCTCCGCGATGTGAATACCATGCATGAAAGGCAACGATTAACATCGCCACACTGGTGACCCCGCAGAAGCACACGCTTTGTGCGACGCAACCTTCTGGTCTGGACAACCACGCTGGCGACCCGACGCTGAAAAGAACACGCTGCCAGCAAACGCAGCACCCGGCAGTGATTCTCCGACGACAAGCGAACGCGGCAGCCCGACTGATCTGCCCTTCCTTTCTGCTTTAGGGAGACTCTGACGCTCTTCGGAGACCACCCACGACCGGGAAAGCTGAGGAAATTTCATGGTGAGGTCTGCACGCCTAGATCGGCACATCCACGCTGGACCGGCCGCTCTCACGGCTCCTGACACACGATTCTGTGTCTCCACACGAGAGCGCACACACCTTGCCCTCTCTCCACGACGGCGGCCCATGGCCGACGGAGAACGCGTGGACCTGAACGCACCATGACCCGGCACGAGCGACGACCAACAGCCCGAACAGGGGAGACAATCGGCGCCGACTGCGCAGATCTCCATCAAGCCCCCTGACCCTGATTCGCCTCGCGACAGCAGACCGGCCATGCACAGAAGCCTCGCATCAGAACAGCGCAGCTGGAAGGCACGTGGCCGCAGCGCGTGCCGCGCACCAGAGACAAGCTGGCTCTACAGACGTATACATCATCCTCCGCCGCTGCACACGGCTCTTCAGGACTGCTCACACACCTGAAGCACACACGCAGCCCGCACACAGGATTTGGTGTAAGTCTCAGCCACGGCGCACGACGGGAATCCAGCCGTCAGCTGTCCCCGAGGGCTTTAGGGCCGCGAACGCACCTAAAGCCTAAACGCCAAGTCCCTCACATAGCTTCAGCTCCTGTTTTTCTTCATTGCCGGACTGAATCGCGAGAGGAATCAGAGACTAACTTTTCTTCCCACAGCCATGGACATCCCCGCCACTTGCAACCCCCACCCTCCTCCCTTCCCCGGCACAGACTTTCCCCGCAGCTCGCCACCAAAGCGGGACTACCGAGGTCTCAGCTCCCCGCTAAGCCCTCTGGGGGGGGAGTGTATGGGGTACCCCCCCACAGCAGCCACGGACAAACACAGCGCTCGACTACAGCAATTAACAGGACAGTGAGATGTGTGTGTTGAGATCAATAGGCAGCCTTCCTGTGCTTAGTTCAGGCACCAGCGTCCTGTGGATATGTATGACGCAAATGCAAACATTCATGCTTCCTGCTCGCATTGTGGTACAAATGTCACATGTCTGAATGCATTTCCTTTGATGATAAAATGCCTTTGATGTATTGTCCGTTGCTGGGTATTTAAGTGGCTGAATTCATATGTTCACCCTCTGTTCTTCTTCTGACTGCTTCTGACTACAGCTCATGAGAGCCTGAGAGCGATCCCCAGCATGCTTATACAGCAGCTGGGGTGAGCTCCGTGATGGCGATGATTTGATCAATAAACTTCATTAAAACTCCAGACGCCGTGTCTTATTTTAACATCGCCACAAGTGCATCTTTTTTTTTTTTTTTTGTAGTACTTTAGTGTTAGTGTTTGATTGTTTGTATCATGTTTGTTAAAAAAAAAAGGTTCAATAAAGATATTGTGGAAAAAAAAAGCAGAATTGTGTAATTATAGTTTTGCTAATATTATGGCAAGTGCCACCAAAGAAAGACAAAGAAAGAAAGAAAGAAATGTGTTGCGAAGAAGATGTAAGATTTCTTGATCTCGCAACTATTGCCAACAACCATTCCTATATTGTTTTATTTCCCCAGAGTCCCAGTTTTGTGTATTGCCAGAAGTGCTTGAACGGTTTATTTTGGGCTCTATTACAGTGTTCAAATCGTTAGCTGTTATAATATTTGTTGTTTATGTATTTAACATGGGCATGTAATGATGGTCACCTTACCTGTCTAATGGATCTTGAGGCTCAGGGTCCATCAGCAGTCCAAAAACAGCATCAAGGATTTCTCTCATTGTGATTTGGGCATTGTAATTTCGATCAAATATGTTGTGGCAGATGCGGCCCACGTTGTTGATGTTGCAGTGGTATATCTTTTCATGTTAAGAAAATGACCATACAATTAAGACACACAAAACACTGACATTATTAAAACTGTCTATATCACTTTCAGAGCTCAAACATAATGTTTCAGGACCAGAATCACTCAAGCTTGGGAAAAAAGTAAGATTATACCCCTTAGACACTCATAGGCATTTTTTTAAAGGGGTCACTGACTGCACTTTTCCCACATCTTGAAAGTTCCCACAGGTCTTAATCAAAGTCAAAGCCAAAGTGCCTTTATTGTCATTCCATTGCTAATAAACAATGCAACGAAAGTGAGATACTGCTCCGTAAAACAAACTATCACACTCACAGTTCACTCGTGCATTTAACATTCTTATAATTACAACAATAAATAATGCTTGAAACAATTTGCAATTTAATTCAAATTATGGTGCTGGGGCTAGCTAGCGACCGCCTACACAAGCTAATGCGAATGGTTCAATGTTTGTCACATATTTTGGTTATATTTTTGTTAATTATTTAATAACTGCAGTATCAACAAGGGTTGGGCGCCGCACTGGTGGCTGTCTCATCCACTCATGTGGATGCCCTGTAATTTCCTTATTGTGGGACTAATAAAGGATTTAAAAAAAAAATCATTGTGAATCATCTTTTGCAGCATTCATTTTTCAGAATGATTCGTTTCAGTGCATGTCTCTTTAAATGTGCCAGAACAGTTTTTAACTCCACCCTCCCTCTTACTTTATGATGCTATGGTGCTGGTGCTAGCTAGCGACCGCCTAGACAAGCTAATGCTAATGATTCAATGTAGCATCAGGGCAAAAATATAAAAAAATAAACCAGAATGAGACAAGATATATTACCAACTGTAAATGAGCGATCCTGGTAGAAGCAGATATGTCAGTAACGATGCCTAAACTCTAAAGAAAATAACAATATAAATTACTAACTAACCTGCACTTATATAGCGCTTTTCTAGTCACAAAGACCACTCAAAGCGCTTTCACTAATGCTAACCCTCTATTCTAAGGGCCTATAGGAAACAGATACCTAGGGACAATTTAGAACAACCAATTAACCTAACATGCATGTCTTTGGATTGTGGGAGGAAACCGGAGCCCCCGGAGTAAACCCACACAGCACAGGGAGAACATGCAAACTCCATACAGAAAGGTTCCAACCCCTGCCAGCCCGGGGATTCGAACCAGGAACCTTCTAGCTGTAAGGCAACAGTGCTAACCACTGCACCACCGTGCTGCCCATGATTACACTTGGAAATTACACTTGGTAAGCTAACTTAGTGGCAGTGTTTGGCAAGGTACTAAAAAATAGTAACTAATTACAGTTACAGTTACTTCTTTTCAAAAGTAATCGAGTTACTTTACCAATTACTGCATGATTAAAGTAATTAGTTACTTGAAAAAGTAACTTTCACATTACATGGAAATGCATACTAAAATCATCTTGCACACATAGAAAGATAATTTAATTAATGGATTACATTACGGGCTTATTAATGTCAGGCTGAAAACAGACTGTTTCAGACAGAGCTCTCCAAACATGCTCAGTATGCTTTATCCTGCCTTGAGAGCTCTTATTGTGGGAAAACTCTGATGAAAATCAACATGATACTGCCAGTAATTTCCTCATTTTGGAGTGAGCATTGGCAACACTGCATAAAGCTGTCCATGTTTATCTTGACTTTATGATATGGATTTAATCTGATGTGCAGTTATCCAAAGAAAATGTCCATTATCCAAAGTCCAAATGTCTGCTGTGGCAGACATGATCCATTTCCTCAAATTCCTTTTGGAGATCAAAATCCATTTTTGAATAATCTTTATCCAGGTAGCGGGTAAATGTGTTTTAACTTCAGTGGATCACAGTCCAGCTGTCTGATGGAAAGTCACTGTTTATATCACGTCTTCAGTCTGTAACAACATATCTGGCAATCTCTCTCTCGCTTACTACTCCTGCGGGGTGAGGGCTCGGTGGTCATCACCATGCGTAGAGCCAATTAGGTTGACTAGTGCATGCCAACATTGCTGGTTTTGGGACAGCTCCTCTGTGTCGTCTCCGAGCTGTCAGAGGTCTCTCTCTACCACGTCGAATCATCTAGTGCGTGGCTTGCCCCAAGGTCTTTTCCACCCTGAGGCCCTGGGGTCGAACATGAGGCTGGCTTTTGTTGGGTGTTCTGGTGGGAGGCGGAGGACATGGCCAAACCAGCTTCTTTCTTTGCCACAACTTCTCTGATCCTATTACTCCATATCCATCCACCAACAGAGATGCCAACCCTCAAACTTGGGAAAGTGGAGTAATGCCTGGCTGAAAGCCAGGCCCGAGCACCATAGGTGCGAGGCGGGGGTAAGTGCGAGAGGGGGTATCCCCCTCTTGCTGGTGGGGGTCTGGGAGGCCTCCCCCATAAAAATTTTTAAAATTACCATTAAAATAAGCCATTTCCTGCACTTTCTGGGCACATCTAACAAGATAAGATACAACACAAAATTAACATTTTTGTTGGAATATTTACTATAATTTGGTTTAACATTCTAATTCATTAAGTCTTTGGTCACAACATTTATAAGAGACATGCACAAATAGTAATTAGGTTCATCTTAGCAATATAAAACAAAATATAAACTAAGAACCCAAAATAAAGAGAGCATCTACAGCTCTCAATAATCACAACTACATCAGTCAGTCAATGTCACTAGCATAGATATTTCTGCCTGAATAATAAATTTAAACTGAATATTTCATTCTCACCTGAAAATATTTTCTCCAGTGCTCCTTTCAGCACACTCTGTCAGTGTTAGCATTGTTGTCACAATTTTCTCAAGTTTTTCATCAAAATATTTGAAAACGATAGGATACAGTTTGGTATCAGCATAGTCGTTGGATCCATCTGTAGCAATGCTGAAGGGGGCAGACTTGATCCGATCTGTGATTTCTTTCTCGTCACTGTCAGCAAGACATTTCACAATTGCTGTTGATTTTTTTTTTCTTTTTCCACAATATCTTTATTGAACCTTTTTTTTTTTAAACAAACATGATACAAACAATCAAACACTAACACTAAAGTACTACAAAAAAAAAAAAAAATGCACTAAAAAACACCAACAACCACCAACAAAATCAAATCTTCAACAATGCTCCTCTGTTTAGTCTAGACAATCCAATACATAAGTATACATATTATATTCACCAGTTTGGAATTTACAAGGTCCGCACATATCATTCACCTTCTTCTTCAAGAGTTATGTTTAAATTTTTTACATAATCAATAAAGGGTCTCCATATATTCTCAAACACAATTTCCTTTGATTTCAGTATATATGTTATTCTTTCTAATGGAAGGTTTGTTAACATCTGTCTTAACCACTGAGTCACATCTGGTCTATAAGTCTTTTTCCATAATAGTGCAATACATTTTTTGGCATTAAGCAAACTGAGGTCTATGAATGTTCTTTCACTTTTATTAAAATTATGCTTTTCTGGGTACAGACCCAACAAAAACAGTTTAGGATTCAATATGATTTGTTTTGAGATTATTTTTTCAATTGTTACCCTCACCTCTTCCCAAAACATTCTTATTAATCTACATTCCCATACACAATGAAATAGAGTTCCTTTACTTTCCATACATTTTGTGCACGTATCTGGTATATTTTTGTTATATCTATTTAACTCCTCCGGTGTAACATACATCCGCATTAACCATTTGAAGTGTATCAATTTAAGGCGTGCATTTATTGATTTGGTTTGAGCTTCTGTACAAGCCAATTCCCATTGTTCCTCTGGAATTTCAATTTGCAGATCTTCTTTCCAGTAGTTTAATCTTTTCAGTGAGTTTTCACTTGAAAATAGTGTCAATGAGTTATAAAACTCTGAAATAATACCCTTTCTTTTACTATCTTTCATCAACATTTTTTCCAAGGATGAATAGATAGGTCGAGTGAGAGCTTTATTTTGATTTGATCGAATAAAGTTTCTAAGTTGAAGATATTTAAAAAAATGTGTTCTATTGAGATTAAATTTGATCCTCAACTCTTCAAAAGACATTATGTTTTCTGCACATGGCAAATATAAATCCTGAATCTTTTGTATCCCTTTTAAATTCCATACTTTAAATACAGCGTCCGCTCTCCCTGGTTTAAAATATTGATTACCCCATATTGGACTAAATTGTGACAATAACTGTGGTTCTTTTAAATAGTTTTTAGCTTCACACCATATTTTGATCATATGCTTTACAAATGGATTTTTAACTTGTTTTTGTAATTTTTTTGCCGAATCTGAGTATATGAATATGGGAAGAGGTAAAGGTAAATTGTATGATTCCATTTCAGTCCAGTGAGGGAGATCATTTGATGAAAAATAATATGTCATAGACCTCAGTTGTGCCGACCAATAATACAACATAAAATTTGGACATTTCAGACCTCCACGATCAAATGGTAAATATAATAAAGACAGACGTAATCTAGCCCTCCTGTTGTTCCATATAAATTCCACTAACTTTTTTTTAATTCTTGAGAATAAATCTAAAGGTGGTGGTAAGGGAATGTATTGAAATAAATAAAGTATTTTAGGTAAAATATTACTTTTAAGTATATTAATTCTCCCGATCATCGACATTGGTAGTGACATCCATCTCTGAAGTAACTCATCAATATCTGTCATTAAGGCTTCATAATTGACACTGGCGACTGATTCTAGCTTAGGCACAATTTGGATTCCTAAATATTTGAACTGATTTACAACATTGAATTGATTTACCTCAGGGGCTGGGTAATTTCTCTGGGTCTCATTTAGCATTAATATTGAAGATTTAGTTTTATTTATTTTATATCCTGATATTTCCCCGAAATTCTTTATTAAATTCAACAAGGTCGGAATTGATTTTTTAAGATTCGACATAAACAAAATTATGTCATCGGCATACAGGGAGATTTTATGTTCTGTTGGTCCAACTTTAATTCCATATATTTGTGACTGTAGACGTATCGCCATCGCTAAAGGTTCAATTGCCATAGTAAACAGTAAAGGTGAAAGTGGACAGCCTTGTCGACATCCTCTACTGATTTTTATTGATTTTGAAATATTGTTATTTGTTAGAATTTCTGCAGTAGCATTATTATATATTATCTGAACCCATTTTATAAAATTATTTCCAAGTCCAAACCTTTGTAAGACTTCAAAAAGAAAGGGCCATTCAACTCTATCAAAGGCTTTTTCGGCATCCAGTGATAAGAGAGCTGTATCCAGTGCTTCTTTATTAGAATAAATAATATTAAATAGTCTTCTTACATTATGGAAGCCTTGTCTTCCCTTTATAAAGCCATTCTGATCTCGATTAATAATATTTGGTAAATTTCTTGTATTCGTCTTGCTAAAATTTTACAAATTATCTTAAGGTCGGCATTTAATAGGCTTATTGGTCTCATATTTTCACATTTATTAGAGGGCTTACCTGGTTTTGGCAACAGTATAATTAAGGCATTATTCATATATGATGGTAAATTACTATTTTGAAATGCTTCTAAAACCATTTCCAAAAAAGGTTTTGTTAATTTATTCTTAAATTTTTTTATAAAGGTCAACTGGAAGACCATCTGGTCCTGCACTTTTTCCTGATTTCATATTATCAATGGCTAGTCCAACTTCTTCTTGACTAATTTTAGACTCCAGTATCTCCCTATTTTCATTTGGAATACACGGTATAAATATTTCATTCAAAAACCCATGTAGTTTTGTTAAGTCAGATTCATTTTTGGTATCATATAATTTTTCATAGTAATCTCTAAAGGCTCTATTAATTTCTGAAGGATCTATAACTACCTGTCCGTTACTTATAATACTGGTAATTGGTGTTTTAGATTCTAATTGTTTAATCTGCCATGCCAATAACTTTCCTGATTTTTCACCTTGTTCATAAAAAGATTGTTTCAATCTTAGAAGACTCGAGGCAGCTCTATTCGCTGATTTTTTGTCATATTCAGCTCTCAAAATCAGTAATTCGTTCTCCAACCTTGGATCTCTTCCTGCAAATACTCTTTCTTGAAGAATTTTTATTTTATGTTCCAATTGGACTCTCTCCTCTCGAGTCTTCTTAGATTTTGAACCTGTATAACTAATAATATGTCCCCTAATAAAAGCTTTGAAAGCCTCCCACTTTACACATGCTGATGTTTGTGTAGTATTGATATCAAAGAACTCATCTATCTGTTTTTCTATATACTTAACAAATTCCTCATCCTGAAGCCATTTATGCTGAAATTGCCATCTACCTGGTTCCTTTGTCAATTTCTTATCTACATACATTAGACAGCAGGGTGCATGATCAGAGATCACGATGTTATCATAAAAACAGTTTTGAATCTTGGACCTTAATTCTGTGGAGATCAAAAAATAATCTATACGTGAGAATGTCTTGTAGGTATTGGAATAACAAGAGTATGCTTTAACTTGTGGTTTCATTTCTCTCCATATATCTATCAATTTCAATTCTTTCATAAAATGATTAATGGTCATCCTACATCCATTGTGCGTACAGTCCAGTCCTGTTGATCTATCTATACTGGGATTCAATGTACAATTAAAATCCCCTGCTATTATATGTTGCCCTGTAAGTGATGATAAGATAAGAAATAAATTGGCAAAGAACTTTTGATCATCTATATTGGGACCATATAAGTTCACCAAATTTATGTTTTCTAATAGCAAAGATCCTTGAATGATTACATATCTTCCAAATTTGTCTCCAATTACATTTTTCACTTGAAATGGGACTGATTTATGTATGAGAGTCATAACTCCCCTGGCTCGGGATGAAAATGAAGAGGTGAATACACTTCCTTGCCATCTACTCCTAATTCTTTTTACATCTTGCTCTATTAGATGAGTTTCTTGTAAAAACACAATTTTTGAACCCATGTCTTTTATTTTATTCATAACTTGTTTAAGTTTTTTTAAATTTTGTAGACCTCTGCAATTCCATGAAGTTAAATTAAGATTAACGCTTTGATTTATAATCAATAGGGAGTTTGGGATTACCTTGCAGTGTAAACATGCTCAAACAGAAAAGCAAAAAAATGAGTGGTTGAACATTCACCCTACAAACTACACACAAACAAATTCCCCCTTCCCACATTTGTGGCAATCCCCCCAAAAGCAAAAGAAAAATTCCATCTCCCGATATAGCCATCGACCGTTCCACACCCACGAGGAACAGCCAAAGCCACTCCTTCTTCATCCTCCCAATCACCCTAGCTCTACTGCTTTTAATAACGTAACATTAACTCTCTTCTGTAATTTTCCAATTTAACTCCAAATTTTTTTTAGCAATTTTGTACTTTTTTTTTTTTTTTTTTTTTTTAATATGTAATACATTCTATATTTTGTAATCTTGTTATATGCTTCTAATCAGTTAAATGCTCAAATATTCTACCCTATATTCTGTTCATGCTTAGCTCCCACCAGTCTCTTCCTGGATCTTCTTGATGAGCTCCTGCGCCTCCTCGGGGGTCTTGAAGATGCGTGTTCTGCCCTCATATGTGACCAGAAGTCTTGCAGGGTGAATCACTCCATGACGAATCTCAAGGTTGCGCAGTTCTTTGCGGATGGGGTCAAACTGCTTCCTTAATTGTTGGATTCCTGAGGCCAGATCTGGGTAGAACCGCACCTGCTGATCTTGGTATTTAATTTCTCCTTTGGCCCGCACCGCGTTGGAGATCGTCATCCTGTCTCTGTAGCTGAGAAACTTCATAATTAGCGTCCTCGGTGCTGCCTTGTTACCTCTCGGTGGGCCAATTCGGTGGGAGCTTTCCAAGACGACTGATGATTTTAGCTCCGCGTTGTTCAGCGCCTCCGGGATCCACCCCTCCAAAAAGGAGCATGAATCACGACCTTCGGCTCCCTCCGGTAAACCCACCAGCCTCAGGTTGTTCCTTCTGGACCGAGATTCCAAGTCCAGAACACTATTTTCCAGATCTTTATTTTTTTTTTCCAAAGTGCGCACCTTTATTTGAAGTCCGCTAATTTCATCCTCCGCACTTGAGACACGAAGCTCCGCCTGCGTCACTCGCTCCACGCAGTCACCCAACTCCTTTCTCATTGCATCCAACGCTGCCATAATCCCATCAAGTTTAGCGGAAAAGTCTGCTCTCATTGAGCTAATGGCAGCCAGCACTGCACCTGTGCCGTCATCGTCAGCAGCAGCAGTTACCGCACCACCGCTAGTTTCATCCGCCATATCCGCAGCTTTTTCTACTGCGCCACAAACTTTAAAGTCCGTTAATTTGGACTGCTTCGGCGATTCAATTTTTCCCCCTCCTGATTTCCCAGCCTTAGTCTTCACCGGCATATCCTCACCCAAACGCTGGGAAAAGTTCTGTTCCAAATGAGAGAGTTATTTGCCGAATTTTTATTTCCAAGGGCAGAGCAGAGTGATACGTGTCCTTCTAGGCGGCCGCCATAACCGGAAGTCCACAATTGCTGTTGATTTAGTTCTAGCACATGCGTATTTCTTTGCGATGTTCGAATCAGGAAACATTCGTCTGAACATTCTTCCCGCCGAATCGGAAATCGATAAAGGCACATTGTTCTCAATGAGAAATTTGGTGAATATAACTTCTGAACTTATCACTGCTTCTTCGTCCTTTGGCGTTACGAACATTGATGAGATCTTCTTTTGATTGGAATTGTCTATTAACTTAGCCAAGTCCATGTGTTTTTTCCGACCGACATGACGATGAAGATCTCCGATGCCTCCATGAGAAACTAGAACGTCCGTTCTACACACTTGACAAAAGCATAAGTTTCACCAATTTTCGATGCAGTAAAACACGGATATGTCTTCCGATATTCCTCTTTGAACCTTTGGTTGTGTGCATTTACTCTTTGTTTCTTCTTCGGCGGAGTGGTAGCCTCCGCCATTTTGCTTCGTTTACATATGGGTTCTCTCATGCATTCGGAAAACATCGATAAACCTCGGCACACCGATGCGCAGTTTATACCCTCGAGGCCCTAAGATCATACGCGGACATTCAAAATAGTCTTAGCACGTCGATGTCGGCTTATTTTATCCACGTCAAAATTTATTTATTTTTGACAAAATAAAAGCGGAGTTTTTCACAGGTAAAGCGGAGGGCGGATTTTATGTCTGGAAATCGGAGTAATTCCACCAAAATCGCAGTGATTGGCATCTCTGCACCAACGTGCTCTACAAGAAGGGGGAACGCAGGCTGTTCCTCCTGAGAAGACTCAGGTCTTTTGGAGCGCAAGGGGCACTCCTGAAGATCTTCTACAATTCGGTGGTGGCATTAGCCATCACATTTGGAGTGATCTGCTGGAGCACTGGCATCACAGCATCCAACAGTAAGAGGCTGAACAGGCTGATCAAAAAGCTAGCTCTCTTCTTGGGCGATGCCTCGACCCAGTGGAGGAGATAGGAGAGAAGAGGATGGTGGCTAAGCGGTCATCTCTGCTAGAGTCTGAGTCAAACCCCATGCGGGACACTCTGAACGCACCGAGGAGCTCATATAGCGGTAGGCTGTGCCATCCTA
Source organism: Pholidichthys leucotaenia (assembly GCA_020510985.1). Lineage (NCBI taxonomy): Eukaryota > Metazoa > Chordata > Actinopteri > Cichliformes > Pholidichthyidae > Pholidichthys > Pholidichthys leucotaenia. The sequence continues at coordinate 139,383,532 of CM035850.1, forward strand.
GGTGCACAACAGAGAGGTTCTGCAGGCTGAGGTGTGCGAGCTCGGTGCGTGTCATTAGAAGTGTGCTGGGGCTACCTGATGTTCTCGATGGTTCTGAGGGCCCGACTATCAAACCCATCCACTCTCGAGGTCAGAGTACCTGGCAATCAATCGGTTTAATTCTTGCTGGGTCACAAACTGTCCAGATGCATATCTGTGTTTGAAATCTAGCCGTGGCTGTTCAGATAGCATAGATCCACTAACACAGTGTTATTAGCATAGCTAGCCGTTACTAAGCACTAGCTTTGTCGGAGCTTTGTTGCTGTTTTCAAGCGCTCCTCAAGACTGCAGTAGGTCTCAACTGGCACTTAGCTTGCAACCCACCAATATGCTTTTATCCTTAACCGTATCAAAGGAAAATAATCTATTTCTATTACTTTTAAAACAAAGCAGAAGGTTTGTGAAACTCTAGAATTTCTCTGATTTTTGGCAATAATTTCTTTGCATTATTGCATTAATTCACAAAACCAATGCAATTTTTTTTGTCAAGACTGTTGGCATTGAGTTGGAGTACAGGGATCTGGTGGACAACTTTGTGACATGTTTCTGCAGGAATCATCTACTCCTGAATGTCACCAAGACCAAGGAGATGGTGACAGACTTCAGACATAAAAGATCTCCAGTTAAGCCCATCACCATCATGGGGGAACACGTTGACGTTGTGCAGCACTACTCATTTATTTACCTGTGTCATTTACCCTGTTTTCTTATTGCTGCTAATTTATTGCAGAGTCATCATTACATGTGACCACCTGTAGATGCTGTTATAGTTTTACATTTTTTTATTTTTTATTTTATTTTAATTGTAGTTTAATTAGTATTAGATTGTAAATCTAATACTAATTGTTGTCTGTGCCTTTTGCACTGGTCGCTGCTGCAACAAAACAATTTCCCTCAGGGGATCAATAAAGTATCTATCTATCTATCTATCTATCTATCTATCTATCTATCTATCTATCTATCTATCTATCTATCTATCTATCCACTAGCTAGCTAGTTTGCCGTTTGTTGCGTTAAATTGTTTTTACACATTTCATTTTGTACATTTCATACATTTTCATGAATGAGGTCTATTTATTTGGCAGGATACACGTGTAACAAAACGAACAGTTGGAGGCTTCACTGGATAATCTTGTCCAAACTGGCAGAACAGCTCAAACACTCCATTCTCATAGGGAGAGTCAGGGGGGCCCTCCATCAGAATCTTCCAGAATGCTGAAAAGCAAAAATATAAAGAATAAAATATTGGTACCTTTTGCTCTTAAAAGTCTTTATTTCATTTCAAGATGTCACAAAAAAGCAGTGGGGAGAATGTAAACAAAGGTGGGCAACCTGGTCCTGTTGTCTGCAGGCCACACAGACCACTGCTCCCCACTTTCACTGATATAAAGGCAATTTCAATAAGTAAAAAAAGTGAGAAAGAATTACAGTGATTGGTCACTCAGAATAGTTGCATGATGATAATAACAGAGTTGAGGATATTGAGCAAGAAGGACATTTGACCCACATATGCAATGGGAATGAAGACTTTATTGTAATTTTATCTGTGTGTAAAATTACAATAAAGCTATTCTATTCAATATAATGATCATTGTGCTTCTTAGCAAAACTTAAAGAGTCAGAGTTGTGGAATTATTTGTCTTGGTAGTGCAAAATAACAAATCCTAACCTGTTGTTTTAACCTCCAGTGGCACATCACAGCAGCCTCTTTTGCAGCAGTTACTCAACACTGAGTTTTTTCTCCCTTCTATTTTACTATTTGCATTTTGTTGCAACTTTTTTTCTCGCTCTTGTTACCTTATATCCATCATGGATACCATGAACACTAATATCGCCGTTCTTGCACTGATATTCATGGCCTTTTTCTTCACTGCAGCTGTGACTGGGGACCCAGTGAGCTGTGGCTCTAATGTTTAAAGCAGGGATGAGCTGTTAGTGCTCCATAGCTCAGCAGTGCTAATAGAGAGACCCGATATCCCACGGGAACTAAGGCATAAATGATGTAGGTTTTGGGCTGGAGTAAAGCAATGGGCGAGGAAGACAAGATACAAGCCTGTTCTACCATCCATTATTATGGGGAATGTGAGGTCACTTCAAAACAAGGCGGACAAGTTAGCAGCTCTGACCTGGTATGCGAGAGCCTACTGAGAGGTTAGTATCATACTATTCATGGAAACATGGCTAACCATGCTAACAACAGATGCTAAAATTAAACTGGAGGGTTTTCATTTACTACGGGCAGATCGGACACTGGATAGTGGCAGGAGCAGAGGCAGTGGACTGGCAGTGTTTATGAATGACAGATGGTGTAACCTTGGGCATATCACAATTAAAGAACAGCACTGTAGCAAGGGCATTGAGTTGTTAGCCATTAAGATGAGGCCATACTACCGACTGAGGAAGTTCTCACACGTAATTGTGATTGCTATCTAAATATGTATCCCCCTCTGCAAATGTTAAGCTAGCATGTGACATTACCACCTCTCGGCGCCACACGAGTAGGCTGCCTTTTGCAACAGCGGCTCGATTCCGAGTTTTTTTCCCTTCCTCTCTCTTTTGATCAGTCTTTTTTTTCACCCCACTTATATCACGGACACACAGATCGTCCCAAACGTCTCCTGAGCCGGTGGACGGAGCCACTGTTTATAGCAGGATACGATACAACAGGGAAGAGCTGCTAGCATTTAACCGCCACCCGGTCCCATTGGAAAAACTCGACATACCGAGAGAACTGAGGCGAAAGCGTCGCGGCTGCCGGGCTGGAGTAAGGCGGAGGACAAAAAATATAAGGTACAGACCCTCCCTTCCATCTGTTGTCATGGGAAATGTACGGTCGATACTGGGAAAGTTAGATGAGCTAGCGGCTATCTCCCGTTATGATAGCACTTACCGGGAGTGCTCTCTCCTTTTGTTTACTGAGACGTGGCTAACTGAACTAGCAGCAGATGCTAACATTGAGCTGGAGGGTTTTCACATGATACGAGCTGACCGAACACCAGACAGTGGCAAAGCAAGGGGCGGTGGAGTGATAATGTATGTTAACAACAACTGGTGCAGACCGGGACAAATCACTGTTAAACAACGACACTGCAGCAAAGACATTGAGTTGCTAGCTGTTAGCATGAGGCCTACATATCTCCCGAGAGAACACTCACACGTGATCTGCATTGTTGTTTATGCAAATCCGACGGCGAACGCTGGGACAGCGCGTGACGTCATCCATTCAGTAACCAGCAGGCTGCAGACAGAACACCCAGATGCTCTTCTCCTCATCTCAGGCGATTTCAACCACGTTTCACTGTCTCCCATTCTACCCACGTTCACCCAGTATGTCACATGCCACACTAGAGACAATAAAACACTGGATTTATTCTACGCAAACACTAAGGAGGCGTACACCTCATCACAACTCCCCCCACTCGGGAGATCGGATCACAACTTGGTTCATCTCCAGCCGGTGTACAAACCCCTAGTGCACAGACAACCTCCGGCCATGCACACTGTGGAGTTATGGTCTGAGGAGACAATGGACACTCTAAAGGACTGTTTTGAAGCCACCGCCTGGAAGCAGCTCTGCGATCCACATGGTGAGGACATCGATGGCCTCATTCACACCTTCACGGGCTACCTCAGCTTCTGTGTGGACAAATCCGTTCCCACCAAGACCATACGGCGTCACTCAAACAACAAACCCTGGATCAACCCTGAGATAAAAACACTTCTGAGAGAGAAGAAGAGGATCTTCAGGTCGGGGAACAGGGAGATGCTGAAGTCCGTACAGAGGGAGCTGAGGAGAAAGATCAGAGAAGGCAAGGACAGCTTCAGGAAGAAGATGGAGGACAAGCTGCAACAGAGCGACATCAGCGGGGTCTGGAGAAACCTCAAAACCATCTCGGGGCTCCAGAATACCTCCCCCCAGGCCACGGGGGGCAGGGAGTGGGCGAACAACCTGAATCTGTTTTTCAATAGATTTGACCAACCGCCCTCCCCCCTGTCTGCACAACAACCACTGCTGCCTCTAAGAAATCAAGTCCTGCTGCCCACTCCCCACTCCACCGACACCCCCCCCCCACTCCCAATACACAGCCCCCCATCCTGACCCTGACCAAGACCCAGGTGAGGACGGAGCTGAGGAAGATCAAGGCAAGGAAGGCGTCGGGACCGGACGGCATCAGCGCAAAGCTCCTCAAGTCCTGTGCAGACCAGCTGTGTGGGATTGTGACGTATATCTTCAACATGAGCCTGAAACTGGGGAGGGTACCACAGCTGTGGAAAACATCTTGTGTGGTACCTGTACCAAAAACTTCCCACCCCAAAGACCTGAACAGCTACAGACCGGTGGCCTTGACGTCCCACTTGATGAAGACTCTGGAGAGACTGCTCCTTGCTCATCTCCGCCCCCTGGTGGAACCAGCGATGGATCCACTCCAGTTCGCCTACCAGCATGGCATTGGGGTGGAGGATGCGGTGATCTTCCTCCTTCACCGTTCTCTGTCCCACCTGGAGAAGCCCGGGAATATGGTGAGGATCATGTTCTTTGACTTCTCCAGTGCTTTCAACACCATCCAACCGATGATCCTGAAGGACAAGCTGCTGCGCGCAGGGGTGGACCAGCACCTGTCATCATGGATCCTGGACTACCTCACGAACCGGCCTCAGTTTGTGAGAACCCGGGACTGTGTTTCCGACACGATCATCAGTAGCACGGGGGCCCCCCAGGGAACGGTGCTGGCTCCCTTCCTGTTCACTCTTTATACTGCAGACTTCTCACACAACACAACACATTGCCATCTACAGAAGTTCTCTGATGACTCTGCGATCGTTGGTCTCATCTCCAACGGAGATGAAGCTGAGTACAGAGGGCTTATCCAGGACTTCGTGGACTGGTGCCATCGGAACTGCCTCCAGATCAACGCGAGGAAAACTAAGGAGCTGGTGGTGGACTGCCGCAGGCATGGGCAGCCCCTCACAGCACCAGTAGATATACAGGGAACAGACATCGAGATGGTGACATCCTATAAGTACCTGGGTATTCATCTGAACAATAAACTAGACTGGTCACACAATACTGACGCACTCTACAAGAAGGGACAGCGCAGGCTGTTCCTGCTGAGGAGACTCAGGTCTTTTGGTGTACAAGGGGCGCTGCTGAAGTCATTCTATGACACGGTGGTGGCATCAGCCATCACTTTTGGAGTGGTCTGCTGGGGCAGTGGCATTACTGCAGCCGATAGGAAGAGACTGAACAAACTGATTAAGAAAGCTAGCTCTGGACTTCCGGTTATGGCGGCCGCCTAGAAGGACACGTATCACTCTGCTCTGCTCCTGGAAATAAAGATTCGGCAAATAACTCTCTCATTTGGAACAGAACTTTTCCCAGCGTTTGGGTGAGGATATGCCGGTGAAGACTAAAGCTGGGAAATCAGGAGGGGGAAAAATTGAATCGCCGAAGCAGTCCAAATTAACGGACTTTAAAGTTTGTGGCGCAGTAGAAAAAGCTGCGGATATGGCGGATGAAACTAGCGGTGGTGCGGTAACTGCTGACGATGGCGGCACAGGTGCAGTGCTGGCTGCCATTAGTTCAATGAGAGCAGACTTTTCCGCTAAACTTGATGGGATTATGGCAGCGTTGGATGCAATGAGAAAGGAGTTGGGTGACTGCGTGGAGCGAGTGACGCAGGCGGAGCTTCGTGTTTCAAGTGCGGAGGATGAAATCAGCGGACTTCAAATAAAGGTGCGCACTTTGGAAAAAAAAAATAAAGATCTGGAAAATAGCGTTCTGGACTTGGAATCCCGGTCCAGACGGAACAACCTGAGGCTGGTGGGTTTACCGGAGGGAGCTGAAGGTCGTGATTCATGCTCCTTTTTGGAGGGGTGGATCCCGGAGGCGCTGAACAACGCGGAGCTAAAATCATCAGTCGTCTTGGAAAGCTCCCACCGAATTGGCCCACCGAGAGGTAACAAGGCAGCACCGAGGACGTTAATTCTGAAGTTTCTCAGCTACAGAGACAGGATGACGATCTCCAACGCGGTGCGGGCCAAAGGAGAAATTAAATACCAAGATCAGCAGGTGCGGTTCTACCCAGATTTGGCCTCAGGAATCCAACAATTAAGGAAGCAGTTTGACCCCATCCGCAAAGAACTGCGCAACCTTGAGATTCGTCATGGAGTGATTCACCCTGCAAGACTTCTGGTCACATATGAGGGCAGAACACACATCTTCAAGACCCCCGAGGAGGCGCAGGAGCTCATCAAGAAGATCCAGGAAGAGACTGGTGGGAGCTAAGCATGAACAGAATATAGGGTAGAATATTTGAGCATTTAACTGATTAGAAGCATATAACAAGATTACAAAATATAGATTGTATTACATATTAAAAAAAAGAAAAAAAAAGAAAGAAAGCTAGCTCTGTCCTGGGGCAGCGCCTTGATCCGATGGAGGAGATAGGAGAGAGAAGGACGGTGGCTAAACTGTCATCTCTGCTGGAGTCCGAGTTCCACCCTATGTAGGACATACTGGATGCACTGAGGAGCTCATTTAGCAGCAGACTACATCATCCCAGGTGCACAACCGAGAGGTTTCGTAGGTCCTTCCTACCAACGGCTGTCAGACTGTACAACCTAAGCAGGGCTGCTCGCAGAGATAGCAAAAAGACGTAACAAACTAATAGTTTTTTGAATGCAAAAGATAAGATAAGATAAGATAAGATAAGCCTTTATTAGTCCCACAACGGGGAAATTCCAGGATTGCAACAGCACAGGGATAGCAACACTCAGAGCAACAATCAGAAGGCAAGAAAACAAAAACAAGCGAGCAAGAGCAGCTAATATACAGATGCAGAATGGTCACACAATGGTCCCCTCCGGCATACAACTAGGAACATACCGGTCGCTATGGAGGGTGAGAATATGTATGGGCACATAATCATACCATGTAGGATAACTAAGTAGACGGTTATGCTGTTTCATCCCACCTAGCAACAATGCTCTGCACTGTGTGTGTTTATATATTTACATATTTATTCCATCTAGCTACAATGCTCAGCACTGGGTGTGTTTATATTTATATATCTATATATTTATTCCATCTAGCTACAATGCTCCGCACTGTGTTTTTATATATCTACATATTATTCCATCTAGTTACATTGCTCCGCACTGTGTGTGTTTATATACTTGCATATTTATTCCACCTAGCTGCAATGCTCCGTACTGTGGGTGTTTATATACATTTACATATTTATTCCATCTAGCTACAATGCTCTGCACTGTGTGTTCATATATTCATATATTTATTCCATCCAGCTACAATGCTCTGCACTGTGTGTCTGTGTGTATATATATATTTTATAGTAATATGTACATATGTATATTAGCTGCTCTTGCTTGCTTGTTTTTTTTCTTGCCTTCTGATTGTTGCTCTGAGTGTTGCTATCCCTGTGCTGTTGCAATCCTGGAATTTCCCCGTTGTGGGACTAATAAAGGCTTATCTTATCTTATCTTATCATCCACTTGGTCACCAGCAGGCTGCAGACTCAACACTCCACTGCTCTCCAGCTCATCTCTGGTGATTTTAACCATGCTTCTCTGTCCTCCACTCTGCCTACTTTCACCCAGCATGTTACGTGCCACACCAGGGACAATAAAACACTGGACTTATTTTATGCCAACACCAAAGAAGCATACACCTCATCACCCCCCTGGTACACAGACAACCTCCTGTTACCTGCAGTGAAGAGATGGTCTGAGGAGGCTGAGGACGCTCTGAAAGACTGTTTTGAATCCACTGTGTGGGAGCAGCTCTGGGATCCACATGGTGAGGACATCGACGACCTCACACACACCATCACAGATTACATCAACTTCTGTGTGGAGAACACCATACCCACCAAGACCATACTGTGTTTCGCAAACAACAAACTCTGGATCAACCCTGAGATAAAGACGCTGCTGAAGGAGAAGAAAAGGATCTTCAGGTTGGGAAAAAAGGAGGAGCTGAAGTCCATACAAAGAGAGCTGAAGAGGAAGATCAGAGAGGGGAAAGAACAACTACAGGAAGAAAATGGAGGTCAAGCTGCAGCAGAGCGATGTCTGCGGTTTCTGGTGAGGCCTCAAAATCATTTCTGAACACCAGGATACCACCTCCAAGGCCGTGGGGGGTAGACAGTGGGTGAACGACCTGAACCTGTTCTTCCAACAGGTTTTTGACCAACCACCCTCTCCACCTCCTGTCCTCCAACTGCTGCTGCATCCGAAGAGGATCAAGGTGAGGAAGACTGCAGGTCCAGATGGCATCAGCTCGAGACTCCTCATGTCCTGTGCAGACCAGCTATGCGGCATTGTGGAGCACATCTTCAGCTTGAGCCTGAGTATCACAGCTGTGGAAAATATCCAGCGTGGTAACTGTGTTGAAGACTCTGCACCCCAAGGACCTGAACAGCTACCGACCAGCGGCCCTCACATCCCACCTGATGAAGACCCTGGAGAGGCTGCTCCTCGCTCATCTCTGGCCCCTGGTGGGACCAGCGATGGATCCACTTCAGTTTGCATACCAGCATGAAATTGGGGTGGAGGATGCAGTGATCTTCCTCCTTCCCTGTCTCACCTGGAGAAGCCTGGGAGCACTGTGAGGATCATGTTCTTTGATTTGAGATTGAGATTGAGATTGAGATTCAACTTTATTGTCATTACACATGTATAATACAAGGTAACGAAACGTGACTTGGCATTTGGGCATGCTCTGCAGAGCGCATCCAAGGCCGGGGCAGCCGCTAGGCGCCAGTCATCATTGGATTTCCCCATCGTCCTGGAATTTCCCCATTGTGGGACTAAAAAAGGCTTATCTTATCTTATTTCTCCAGTGCTATCAACACCATCCAACCAGTGATCCTGAGGGACAAGCTGCTGTGTGCAGGGGTGGACCAGCACCTGCCATTGTGGATTCTGGACTACCTCACAGACCGGCCACAGTTTGTGAGGACTCAGGACTGTGTGTCTGACAAGATCATCTGCAGTACAGGAGCCCCCATGGAACAGTTCTGGCTCCCATCCTGTTCTCTTTGGAATTGGAAGCTTTTTGGATACCACAACACACATCATGTTTGGACAAAAAAGGGTACTGCCCATCCCATCAAGGTGTGGAGGTGTTTTTCAGCACATGGTACAGGTATACTTCATATAATTGAGGGAAAGATCAATGGACAAATGTACAGAGACATCCTTGATAAGAACTTGTTGCCATCTGCCAAGATGCTGAAGATGAAACGAGGGTTGACATTTCAGCAAGATAATGATCCCAAACACACAGCCAAGAAAACTCTCAATTGGCTCCAGAGAAGGAAAATAAAGCTGCTAGAATAACCCAGTCAGTCACCTGACCTAAATTTAATTGAAAATCTATGGAACAAATTGAAGACCAGAGTTCAAAGAAGACACCCATGGAACCTTCAAAATTTGACAGTTTGTATGGAAGAATCAGCTAAAATCACTCCTGAGCAATGCCTATGCCTAATTTCTCCATACAGGAGGTGTCTGGAAGCTTTTCTACTAAATATGAAATTAATTTCACCAAGCGTGTTCAATACGTATTCCCTGTGTCATTCCACTTCATTAAATATAACTTGTTTTAATATAACTTCACATCTTCAACCTGAGCCTGAAACTGGGGAGGGTACCACAGTTGTGGAAAACATCTTGAGTGGTACCTGTACCAAAGACTTCCCACCCCAAAGATCTGAACAGCTACAGACCAGTGGCCCTGACGTCCCACATGATGAAGACCCTGGAGAGACTGCTCCTTGCTCACCTCCGCCCCCTGGTGGGACCAGCGATGGATCCACTCCAGTTCGCCTACCAGCATGGCATTGGGGTGGAGGATGCGGTGATCTTCCTCCTTCACCGTTCTCTGTCCCACCTGGAGAAGCCCGGGAATGCGATAAGGATCATGTTCTTTGACTTCTCCAGTGCTTTCAACACCATCCAACCGATGATCCTGAAGGACAAGCTGCTGTGCGCAGGGGTGGACCAGCACCTGTCATCATGGATCCTGGACTACCTCACTAACCGGCCACAGTTTGTGAGAACCCGGGACTGTGTGTCCGACACGATCATCGGTAGCACAGGGGCCCCCCAGGGAACGGTTTTGGCTCCCTTCCTGTTCACCCTTTATACTGTGGACTTCTCACACAACACAACACACTGCCATCTACAGAAGTTCTCTGACGACTCCGCGATCGTTGGCCTCATCTCCAATGGAGATGAAGCTGAGTACAGAGGACTTATCCAGGACTTCGTGGACTGGTGCCATTGGAACTGCCTCCAGATCAACGTGAGGAAAACTAAGGAGCTGGTGATGGACTGCCGCAGGCAAGGACAACCCCTCACAGCACCAGTAAATATACAGGGAATAGACATCGAGATGGTGACATCCTACAACAGGGGTGCTCACACTTTTTGAGCATGCGAGCTACTTATAAAACAACCAAGTCAAAATGATCTACCCACTACAAAAATGCAAAACATATAATTATTTATATATAATGCATTATATATAAATGTATACATTTCAAATGTATTAAGGATTCTTTGTATGTACAATGTATGTTGCTGTACCTTGCATAACTGAATAAGCCAATATTGCACAACACACATAATAAATAACTATTAACATTTTTTGTAATTACCTGAGTTTACTTTGATGACTTGCACTGAATTGAATCAGCCAGGGATGCATAGTCCGGACAGTAGCTGCTGACAGCCAGCCTCAAGCACATTTCCAAATGTTCATCAGTCATGGTGGAACGGTATTTGGACTTAATGATCTTCATGTAGGAAAAGGCTGACTCACATAAATAAGTGGTAATTCAAGAAGTCTGGGAACGCATCGTCCTGCCTGCACTTGGCAATAAATCCATTCACACGCCCAACCATTGCAGGTGCTCCATCTGTGGTGACAGACACCAATTTGTACACTGGGAGCTGAGTTTTCTCGATAAAGTTTTTAAACGTCTGAAATATGTCCTCTCCTCGTGTCTGTTCTTTCATGGGAAGTGCTGTCAATTTGCCCTTTTCACATTCCCCACAGTGCAATGCGCAACCGGCAACAAACGGTAGTTTGTTTACACTGGCTCACATGCATACACGTCGAAATAAAGCCACAAATCAGTGTTCCAGATGCGTAGTACCTTTCTGTAGTAATCGCCAGGGTACAGACAAGGAACAGGGCATAAGAAGATCATACTATAGGTTTCCCAGCGGTGAAAAAAACACAGATCTTCGGCGAATTTGGGAGAGCAAAATCTGGCGATTACTACAGAAAGGTACTACGCATCTGGAACCCTGATTTGTGGCTTTATTTCGACGTATCTTGAACTCTGTCTCTGTGTATGCATGTGAGCCAGTGTAAACAAACTACCAGATGTTGCCAGTTGCGCACTGCATTGTGGGGAATGTGAAAAGGGCGATATTCGCTCCTCTTTTGCAGTGAGATCACTAAACACCATACGAATGAAAATGCACATCTGGGCTGTGTCACTCACATCTGTAGATTCGTCCAACTGCAGTGAGAAACACTCACAATCTCCGATGTCCTTCCACATTTGCTGGGTTAAATCCTCAAGCAAGGGCTTAAAATCTGAGGTAATTCGCTGACTAGCTTGTAAGTTTTGCTGCGCTTAGCGCCGTTGTTTACGCATGAGTGGTGACCTAAAGGTCAAAATTCAGTTGTTATCTGAATGGTTGCCCTGTATGTCAATCAAGTGACAGCATGTTTGATAGGCTGACAAATATTTTTTTTAATGTCACGCTGCGATCGACCAGTACTACCTCCGCGATCGACCAGTAGATCGCGATCGACATAATGAGCACCCCTGTCCTACAAGTACCTGGGTGTTCATCTGAACAATAAACTAGATTGGTCACACAATACTGACGCACTCTACAAGAAGGGACAGCGCAGGCTGTTCCTACTGAGGAGACTCAGGTCTTTTGGTGTACAAGGGGCGCTGCTGAAGACATTCTACGACACGGTGGTGGCATCAGCCATCACTTTTGGAGTGGTCTGCTGGGGCAGTGGCGTTACAGCAGCCGATAGGAAGAGAATGAACAAACTGATCAAGAAAGCTACCTCTGTCCTGGGGGAATGCCTTGACCCAGTGGAGGAGATGGGAGAGAGAAGGATGGTGACTAAACTGTCATCTCTGCTGGAGTCCGAGTCCCACCCTATGCAGGACATACTGAACGCACTGAGGAGCTCATTTAGCAGCAGACTACATCATCCTAGGTGCACAACCGAGAGGTTTCGCAGGTCCTTCCTACCTACGGCTGTCAGACTGTATAACCTAAGCAGGGCTGCTCGCAGAGATAGCAAAAAAACGTGACGACCTAATAGTATTGAATGCAAAAGACGCAATAGACTTACACAATGGTCCCCTCCGGTATACAACTAGGAGAATACCGGTCGCTACGGAGGGTGACAATATGTATGGGTACATAATCATCCCATGTAGGATAACTAAGTAGACGGTTATGCTGTTCATTCCATCTAGCTACAATGCTCCTCACTGTGTGTGTTTATATATTTATATATTTATTCCATCTAGCTACAATGCTCTGCACTGTGTTTATATATTTATATATTTACAGTGGGGCAAAAAAGTATTTAGTCAGCCACCAATTGTGCAAGTTCTACCACTTAAAAAATGAGAGAGACAGTGGCCTTCCATACTCTGCAGCCGCTGTCAGATGTGACACAGTCACACATGGTTGACAACATAAATAATTTTAAAAATATAATTTTTACGTTCATAAAAGTATGCGTTTCCATTGAGAAATGTATCAAATTGCAATAAACAATCATTTAAAAAATAAAATAATTAAAATGAGCTTCATTAATTTCCATGTGTTTTGAGACAACCGCAGAGAGCCACAGCATGGGGGCTGAAGGGCCGCAGATTGCCAACCCCTGTCATAGCTTGTTAATTTGATGTTTCTTCTTTAATTTTCCAACTACTTCATGATGAATTTGTGATTTTTTTTAAGTAAGCTTGCTGTATTTACCACAGATTTTCAACTTTTTATATGTAATTTTGCAACTGTTTTTCTTGCAAATTTACTTTCTTTGGGATGGTTTTCTCCTAGATATCTTTAGTCAACTTTGATTTTAATGAAATGATAAATTCTTCAAAATGATTAAAAATCCAGTCATTTCTGATAAGAGTACAAACAAGTTTTAATCAACATGGTTTATGTAGTGTTGTAATTTAACAACCATGCATTTCTCCTAGTTTTTGAAGATGATTTTGATTCTACCCAACTGTAGCTTGAGGGTTCCCTCCTGGCTGAGGTGGGCCCTTATGCATCTGCATCGTCCACCTAGAACAAATGGCTCTGATCATAATAAAGAGTTAGCTGTCCTTGCTTATCACACAGTTATATGGACAACTTGTAATAAGATGCTGATGTTATTTGAACTGAGAGATGTGAAAAATTCAACTGTTTATTACATGTACTGACCTTTGTTTTTTAATGATGTATCTTAGATATATGACACCATTTTCAGCCATGCCAAGGAGAGATTTTCCTTCACCAAGCAGCACTTCATCAGTGCCACTCTGTTGCAAGGAGACTGGTTCCCACAACACAGCAGAAAGTTTCCTGATTCAGCACTGGAACCAACTGTGGATGCCTACCCTACCCTGAACAAGGCCAGAACAGAACTGTTCCTGATCGATGAAAATGAGGAGTTCAGGGGTTGCAGTGGTGCACTGGCTCTCTTTCAGATTTGAATGGACAGTTATCTTTGGGCAGTCTGTGGGCACCCAGCACAATGCAGACTGACACTATTCACGCTCAGCAGGGATTGCATACGGACAGACAACCCCTGGGGGGACAATCAGAACAATGGACTATTGTTATACATCCCCGGATTAAGGAGAAGACATCCAGGTGCCAGTTGGTCACGCGATTGATATGTATTGACTGATATGTATAGCAATATGCAAATGTGCCATGCATCTCTCTTTGTGTAACATGGATAAAAGAGCTTGCTATACATGCCTCAAGAGGACACACAGCACACACAGCACAACACAGTGCACAGTGTGTCTCATGATGGAGGAAAATAAAACTCTGCAACCTCACAAAAAAAAAAAAAAATTCATCATAGGTATACCTCAACTATGAGAGACAAAATGAGAAAAAAAAAATCCAGAAAATCACATTGTCTGATTTTTTTTTTTTTAATTTAAGTTTTTGTAAAGGGTATACAGGTCATTACAGCACTGCATTGTTTACATTTTTATCACATGTTCCCTTATTTTTTGCTATTTAACAACATTGGTAGGATAATTATTACAACACCCCTTTTTTTTCTTTTTTTTTAAAGTGAAAGAAAAAGTGAAATTAAAGAGAATAAAATAAAAAAAAAGAACAAACAAACAAACAGAACAGCAAAAAACAAACAGAAAATTAAGTAATTAAAAGTAAAAGAGCATCTGAGTAGCGTTGGAACAAAGAGCGGGACCATCATTGAAATGGTATTTGTCAAAGATTAGATCTAATGGAAGACACATATGCGATCCAGGGTTGCCAAAAGTTCATGAACCCATCCATGTCCTGTCTCAGTGCGAATGTCAACTTTTCCATCGAGTAAATGTCTTGAATCACGTTAATCCAATCTTCAGGTGTAGGACAGTCCTTCAGCATCCATTTTTTAGTTAGGGCTTTTTTACTTGCCAATATTAAAACAGTGAATAAGTATTTATCTCCTCGTCTTTCCAGTGAGTCCGGTAGTAAACCCAAATACAAAGTTACAAAAGAAAAGGGAACTGTTATTTTGAATATTTTCCCCAATATTGTCTGTACATTGGTCCAATATTGGTGGATAACTGGGCATGACCAAAACACATGAAAATGATTTGCAGTCTTTTCACCACACAAGCGCCAACAGTTCAACCCCTTATGGGTAAATTTGTTTTGTGCAGGTGTTCTGAAAAATCTTACCAAATTTTTCCATCCAAATTCTCTCCACTGCAGGGATGAGGTACTTTTCCATTGCTGTTTATTTAGCTTTTCCCATATTTCCAATTGTAAAGTGAAATTCCCCTCTTTTTCCCATCTCTCTTTTATATATGATGTGTTGTCTCCTTTTAAGTCTTGAAGACCTTGGTATATTTTAGAAATGTATCTGATCCCTGGGATCCCTTTATATGCCATTAAGAAGACCTTCAGAACACCTGACTGGGCCCTTTCCAAATCCTCCTTTTTAAGTATATTGTTTATGTGGTGTCTAAGCTGAAAGAACCTGTAAAGATCTTGATTTATTAGACCTTGTTTTTTCAAATCTTCAAAACTTCTTAAAGTTTGCCCCTTAAAAAAATCGTAATATTTTATCAGCCCTTTCTCTTTCCACTCTTTAAATCTAGTGTCTGTTTTATTGGGGGTAAAGTCCTGATCATAGGCAATCCATTGCAGAAGTCGATAGGGCTCTTTAGCTTGATTCTCTCTGACTATCTTAAACCAAATTTTTAGCGGGGTCTCTATCCACGGGTTAGTGTTATTCAAGCGTTTAGGTAAGGCATTGTTCCCTATTATCGCCTGTAGGGGGATGTCACTTATTTGGCATTCGATCTCCTTCCATTGTGCAGTGTAGACTGGGTTACATATCTCTGTTAAAGTTTTAATTTGTGCGGCTTTAAAATAGTCCCTGATATTTGGCAGCGTGAGCCCACCTTTGTCTTTGTTTAGCTGTAAGGTTCTATATCTGATTCTAGGTCTCTTGCCCTGCCATATGAATCTTGAGATCCTTCTGTCCAGCTCCTGCCATGTTTTTTTGGGAGGTTCTACCGGTATTGTTTGGAAAAGGTATAGAAGACATGGAAGTATATTCATTTTGACTGCTTCAATTCTTTGTGCAGTACCTAAGAATGGTATCATATTCCATCTTGCTAGGTCAGATTTAATTTTTGTCAGTGGATCATAGTTTAGTGTTATAATTTTGTTGAGTTGTTTCGGGATATTGACCCCCAGATATTTCATAGATTCCAACTCCCAGTTAGTTTTGAGTTCACTTAGTGAATAATGATTTGGGTCATAGTTGAATGTTAAAACTTGGGTTTTATGCATGTTTACTTTGTACCCCGATAAATCTCCATAGTCTGAGAAAACTGAGATTAGTTCTGGTAAAGAAGTGTCCGGTTGCCCTAGGTATATTAAAATGTCATCAGCAAAGAGTGCTATTTTATGTTCCTTCTGACCAAGTGTAATACCTTGAATTTCTTGATTTTGTCTTATCCATTGGCTCAGAGGTTCTATGAAGATTGCAAAGAGCAGTGGAGACAGAAGTTGGATATTCCACAAACCACCGATTTGAAGATAGAAAAGGCCCATCGTACATTAGCCGCAAAGCCAGCGGCAGAAGCGCCCCCACGTTCGGTGGTGGTAAGATTCTCCAATTTCAAAATAAAACAAGAGGTTGTAAGACGGGCTTGGCAGAATAAAGGATTTATGCATCAAGAGAGAAAAGTCTTCGTGGAGCACGATTATGCCCCTGAGGTTCTTAAAAAGTGACGGGAATATAACGACGCCAAAAAGGTTCTACGGAAACAGAATCTACACTTTCAGACGCCATTTCCTGCGAAGTTAAGGGTCTTTTACGGTGAAGAGTCATGTCTCTACAATTCAGCGGAAGAAGCAACAATTGACATGGCGAGAAGAGGGCTCCCGGTATCGGTGTTTAAACCCGCAGCGGACATTGTCTGATTTTTAAAGAATTTATTTGCAAATTATGGTGGAAAATAAGTATTTGGTCACCTACAAACAAGCAAGATTTCTGGCTCTCACAGACCTGTAACTTCTTCTTTAAGAGGCTCCTCTGTCTTCCACTCGTTACCTGTATTAATGGCACCTGTTTGAATTCGTTATCAGTATAAAAGACACCTGTCCACAACCTCAAACAGTCAAGACTCCAAACTCCACT
Organism: Pholidichthys leucotaenia; assembly: GCA_020510985.1. Lineage (NCBI taxonomy): Eukaryota > Metazoa > Chordata > Actinopteri > Cichliformes > Pholidichthyidae > Pholidichthys > Pholidichthys leucotaenia. The sequence goes on from CM035850.1 coordinate 139,400,546, forward strand.
ATGGCCAAGACCAAAGAGCTGTCAAAGGACACCAGAAACAAAATTGTAGACCTGCACCAGGCTGGGAAGACTGAATCTGCAATAGGTAAGCAGCTTGGTGTGAAGAAATCAACTGTGGGAGCAATTATTAGAAAATGGAAGACATACAAGACCACTGATAATCTCCCTCGATCTGGGGCTCCACGCAAGATCTCACCCCATGGGGTCAAAATGATTATGAGAACGGTGAGCAAAAATCCCAGAACCACACAGGGGGACCTAGTGAATGACCTGCAGAGAGCTGGGACCAAAGTAACAAAGGCTACCATCAGTAACACACTACGCCGTTAGGGACTCAAATCCTGCAGTGCCAGACGTGTCCTCCTGCTTAAGCCAGTACATGTCCGGGCCCGTCTGAAGTTTGTTAGAGAGCATTTGGATGATCCAGAAGAGGACTGGGAGAATGTCATATGGTCAGATGAAACCAAAATAGAACTTTTTGGTAAAAACTCAACTTGTTGTGTTTGGAGGAGAAAGAACACCATACCTACTGTGAAGGATGGGGGGTGGAAACATCATGCTTTGGGGCTGTTTTTCTGCAAAGGGACCAGGACGACTGATCTGTATAAAGGAAAGAATGAATGGGGCCATGTATCGTGAGATTTTGAGTGAAAACCTCCTTCCATCAGCAAGGGCATTGAAGATGAAACGTGGCTGGGTCTTTCAGCATGACAATGATCCCAAACACACCGCCCAGGCAATGAAGGAGTGGCTTCGTAAGAAGCATTTCAAGGTCCTGGAGTGGCCTAGCCAGTCTCCAGATCTCAACCCCATAGAAAATCTTTGGAGGGAGTTGAAAGTCCGTGTTGCCCAGCGACAGCCCCAAAACATCACTGCTCTAGAGGAGATCTGCATGGAGGATTGGGCCAAAATACCAGCAACAGTGTGTGAAAACCTTGTGAAGACTTACAGAAAACGTTTGACCTCTGTCATTGCCAACAAAGGGTATATAACAAAGTATTGAGACGAACTTTTGTTATTGACCAAATACTTATTGTCCACCATAATTTGCAAATAAATTCTTTAAAAATCCTTCAATGTGATTTTCTGGATTTTTTTTTTCTCATTTTGTTTCTCATAGTTGAGGTATACCTATGATGAAAATTGGAGACCTCTCTCATCTTTTAAGTGGGAGAACGTGCACAATTGGTGGCTGACTAAATACTTTTTTACCCCACTGTACATGTACATATGTATACTCGCTGCTCTTGTTTTTTTTTTTGTTTTTTTTTCTTGTCTTCTGATTGTTGCTCTGAGTGTTGCTGTCCCTGTGCTGTTGCAATCCTGGAATTTCCCCGTTGTGGGACTAATAAAGGCTTATCTTATCTTATCTTATCTTACTTATTTTCCCTGCTGTAAGTCTCGTGGAATTTAACATGACACAGTTTGGTCCACTTGAATTTTTGCCTGTGTGAAAGGGGACCAAACCAAGGAGAAAATGATTCAAAGTAACAAACTTATCAACTGATTTAGCTGCAGTTATTGGTGCAAAAGGGGGTCACACCAGATACTGAAATCAAAGGTTCACAAACTTTTTCCACTCACAGATTTGTAATATTGGTTCACTTTCCTCAATAAACAAATAAAGTTTTTTTGCCTCATTCATTTAACTGGGTTCTCTTTATTTCCTTTTAGGACTTGCGTGAAAATCTGATGATGTTTTAGGTCATATTTATGCAGAAATGTAGAAAATTTTAAAGGGTTCACAAACTTTCAAGCACCACTGTAAAAGTAATGCCACACTCATGGTCATGTGAACATCATCATGCTGTGGTCCACCAAACAAGGGCTTTGACCTTGTTACAACGCCTAATCACAGTTGTGATGATATTCACCAATAACACACTCCCTGCCGCGTGACACTGCTTAAACATACTGTATACACATTGTCTGTCACTGACAGATTGTTTTTAGCAATGACAGAAAAATCTGAACTGAGGATGAACTTTTATAACTTTTCCTTGAAATTCCCATCTGTTCACTTTATAGCTCATATTAAATTGTAATTATCTAATACTGTCTTGGCAGGCTCTGTTCATCAGATCAATAAACATAAAATAAATAAATGCATAATCTGTATGCTGAATTCTATAAGTTAATGAATAAAACTAAACATCGGAACAAAAACAAAAGCTATTCAGCATCTTATGATATGAAAATTAAAAATGACAAGTAGTAATATGTTATGACAGAATGTTTACAAACCTGTCTGTCAAAATGAGTTAATGAAAAACTGTAGTGCAACATTTGACTGTATATAGATAATAGGAACACATAGGAATATAGATAATAGGAACACACCCAATCCATCCATCCATCCATCCATCCATCCATCCATCCATCCATCCATCCATCCATCCATCTATCCATCACTTATCGGTGGGTCTGGTTAGTGGAGGCCGTAGTCCAAGCAGAGAAGCCCAGACTTCCCTCTTCCTAGCCACCTCCTCGAGCCATTTAGGGTGAATATCAAGGCATTCTACCCCAGGTCTACCCTGGTCTACCCTGGGGGGAGGAGACAGAGGAGACAGTGGGAAGAGACCCCCAGGTCTACCCTGGGGTCTCCTCCCACTGGGACATGCCCAAAGTACCTCATATGGGAGGTATCCAGGAGGCATCCTGATCAGATGCTCAAACCATCTCAACTGGCTCCTTTCGATGTGGAGGAGCAGTGGCTCTATTTCCCGGGTAACTGAGCTCCTCACCCTAAAGGTGAGTCCAGCCACTCTGCACAGAAAGCTTATTTCAGCCGCTTGTATCCGTGATCTTATTCTTTCGGTCAGTACCTAAAGTTCATGACCATAGGTGAGGGTAGGAACGTAGACTGACCAGTAAATTAACAGCTTTGCTTTGAAGCTCAACTCCCTCATCACTATGACAGACCAGTACAACATCTGTATCACTGCAGATGCTGCCCCAATCCATCTGTCAATCTCTTGCTCCATTTTCCCCTCACTCGTGAATAAGACTCCGAGATACTTGAGCTCCTTCACTTGGGGCAGGAGCTTTGACCCTAATCAGGAACAGACTATCCGCCCTTTTCTGGCTGAGGACCATGGACTCGGACTTGGAGGTGCCAATTTTCATCCCGGCTGCTTCCCACATGTAGAATGGTTGGGCAAACTCCCACGAACTGTCCAGGATCCTTGAGAGGATAAAGAACTGGTCCAACGTACCATGACTGGGACAAAAATCGTATTGTTCCTCCTGAATCCGAGTTTCAATTTATCACCGGACTCTCCTCTCCAGTACCTTTGCATAGACCTTCCCAGGGAGGCTAAGGAGTATGATCCCTCTAAAGTTGGAGCAGACCATCTAGTTCCCCTTTTTGAAGAGAGGAACCACCACCCCAGTTTGCCATGCCAAAGACAGTGTCCCCAATGTCCACGTGATGTTGCAGAGGCATGCCAACCAGGACGGCTCCACAACATCCAGAGCTTTGAGGTACTCATGGTGAATCTCATTCACCCCTAGGGCCCTGCCACCAAAGAGTTTTTTTTTAACAACTTTGGTAACCTCAGCCCCCGTGATGAGCGAGTCAGACCCCTTGTCTTCAGGGTCTGCTTTCACTATGGAAGGCATGTCAGAGGGATTGAGGAAATCCTCAAAGTATTCCATCCCTCATTCAACAACATCCCCAGCTGAAGTCAGCAGCTCTCCATCTATACCATACACAGTGTGGACAGGGAACTATTTTCCCCTTCTCAGTCGCCAGACATTTTCCGAGAAACTCTGCACTCTGCTTGGCCTGCTGGTATAACTCAGTTGCTTCAGGAGTCCCACAAGCCATCCAAGCTCGGTAGACTCCTTCAGACTGATGGCCACCCTCACCTCTGGTGTCCACCATTTGGATCAGGGGACACACATAAATTCAGAAATTGAAAAAAATGCCACTTACTGAAGTCAGATTCTGACGGGAAGACAGTGATGTAGGGATGTGGCTCACAATGCAGGTTCTTTAGCTCTTCAAGGATGCGCTTGTCCTTCTCCATGAAACGCCCATCTTTGGCCTCCTGGAGCTTCTTTTTCAGAGCACTATGTTGGCGAAATTGTGATGATTATTATTCAATTTGAAACTGCTGCAACTGCTTAGTTTAAGGAAATGTCAAGGTGGGAGTTGTAAAATTTTAAAGGGAATAATTTGACAAAGACTACTTCGTGGACTGCCACCTTATAGTGGTGAAGGGGTTTGAGTGGCCTCATGACCCCAGGAGCTATGTTGTTGGGGCAACTTGACACTGGAAGGGTCTCCTGCTGCTTCAATTCCGATGGGATGCTATGACCTATTTTCAGACCTTTTATGACCCTATGACCTTGACCTTTTGATCCCGAAAACACAGTCAAACATGGTACCCTCCATGGTCAACTAGTGTGCCAAGTTATGGCATCCTAGCATCATTTCCTTTTGACTCGAGAACAGATACGCAGACAGACAGACAGTTAGTTTCATTGGGGAATTGCCCACTTTGGTCTTCTGTGGTCACTCTAGCCTCACTTGGTGTAAAATTATAAATCATAATGTATATTTACCCTTTATGATGCCATGACCTATTTTTAGGCATTACTGATCTTCAAGGTTAATGGACATTCAAGAGGTGTCCCAGACCCCATTCTAGGTTGTGTTAAAATGTGGAGGTTCTATCTGTCATAAAACGATATGATTTTTTTTTTTTTTTTTTGGTTACTTATTTGTACCCGTAGGTAGATTTGGTTTGCAGTCTGGTGACAAGCCACTGGCTGCCGGTCGCTGCGTGCGTGAGCACCCTAAACCTACATGTTTTGGTATGCGGGAGGAAACCAGAGAAATCCCGGAGTAAACCCACGCAACACGGGGAGAACATGCAAACTCCACACAGCTCACTGTTGGTCGGGGGCTGGGATCGAACCCACGATCTCACGATCCCCGTGATCCCCCGGCCGAGGGTAAACTGTGCTGCCACAGTGCGCAATGATATGATATATGATATGATACAATTTATACGATAAAAAAAACTGATTTTGGCATTTTATGACCCTGTGACCTTAACCTTTGACCTTTTGATCCCAAAAGCATGGCAAAATATGGTACTCCAGTGGTCAACCTGTCTGCCAAGTCTGGTCACCCTAGCATCATTTCCTCTTGAGTTAGAGCACATATACACAGACTGATGGCCAGACAGACAAACAGATATATGGGCGATGCGGTGGCACAGTGGTTAGCACTGTGCAAGCACAGCAACTCACCTTTGGCCATGGGATCCCTGGTTCGATCCCAGCCCCTGACCAACAGTGATCTGTGTGGAATTTGCATGTTCTCCCCGTATCTGCGTGGGTTTACTCCGGGATTTCTCCGGTTTCCTCCCACAGGCCAAAAACATGCAGGTTAGGTTAACTGGAGACTCTAAAGTGGCCCTAGGTGTGAATGTGTGTGTGAATGGGATAGCGCTGTACCGTGGCTGCTTCATCCATCCAGGTGGATGCCCTCAATTTCCTCTCTGGGGATCAATAAAGTATACAAAATACACAGACTCAGGCGACCCCCTTACCGACACCTTGACTTCGTCGGCATGGGTAATAATCTTTCAGGCATGTTATTACATTAGGCGATCTGGGAAGGGATCACCACCAGGGACCTTCTGTTTTCCTCAATTTAGACAGAGCAGTAAATCATGCTGCCCTGCATGTGCAGATCTTCCTAATATGTAAATATAATCTGGTATCAGATTCCATTGGTGTTACCTTGATTCAGACTGATATCATTATCTTGGGCAGGTGAGCTTCTAGCTGTTGAAGTAGACTGTGTCGGACAATGACTTTCTGATGCTAATATTTCAGCATTATGCTAATTGTAGCTAAATGGTAATCTCTGCTAATGAATAGAAAGTGGTGATGGTCATCAAAGCCCAACGTTACAAAATGGCAACTTATAAACTGAGTAAGGCAGTTTCAGAGCAGATCATTCTTGTAGCCACACTGCCCATCAAAAAAGCCACACACTAATATTTTGGTGTACTTTGGCCTTTAGCTTTTATTATGGCACACATTTGCCATTATTTTAGTAAGCTTATGCAAAAGTAACCACATTTATTAATTTAATATTAATTTATTGCCAAGATTTTACTATACTGAGGATGGGAGAGTTGATGATGAAGATGATGGTTCCAGGCTTTAATAATTAGTTATATGTTATATTATTATTATTATAATATTGTGGGGGACACATGCTGTAGTCTTCCTCTCAGTAGTTTTCCTCTCAGACTGAAAGGCATGGAGATGCAGTAGTTTTCCTCTAACGGAAGAGCATGGAGATCAAAGGGCTGGGGAACAAAGGGGAATTGTCATGGGGGAGTGAATTAATGCAGGACCTCAGGTAGCAGGGACGTGTGAGGATTGGGATATAAAAGAGAGTCCGTACTACATGAGGTTAATGTTTTCTGATTCTGGAAGATGTGAGAGAGAGCAATAAAGCTGCATGGTGGCTGCACGGTGGGGCAGTGGTTTAGCACTGCGGCAGCACAGTTTACCCTCGGCCGGGGGATCGCGGGGATCGTGAGATTGTGGGTTCGATCCCAGCCCCCGACCAACAGTGATCTGTGTGGAGTTTGCATGTTCTCCCTGTGTTGCGTGGGCTTACTCCGGGATTTCTCCGGCATACCAAAAACATGTAGGTTTAGGGCGCTCGCGCACGCAGTGACCAGCAGCCGGTGGCTTGTCACCAGACTGCAAACCAAATCTACCTACGGGTACAAATAAGTAACAAAAAAAAAAAAAAAAAAAAAAAAGCACATCTGCTCGGAAAGCTCGGTCTGGTTATTGCCTTTCTCCACACTGGTGACCCTTGACGCAGAATGGAACACGAGGTGAACACCCCGGAGATGACCCGGACAGGAAGCCCCAGTAATGCGTGCGCCGTTTCGGTCAAACTACCAGACTTTTGGCTGCACGACCCGAAGTCTTGGATCCTCTACACCGAGGCCCAGTTCGCGCTCCGGGGAATAGCGGCAGATGACACCAGATATTACTACGTGGTCGCAGCGCTGGACGCTCGCACGACTCAGTAGGTGGCAAACCTGCTCCAACAGCCCCCAGCCCGCAACAAATACGGGGCTCTCAAAACCACGCTGACCCGGCGCTACATGCTCTTGGACTGTGAGAGAGTGGAGAGGCTCCTGATGCGCTCCGAGTTAGGAGACAGGTCGGCAGTCGAACTGATGGAGAAGATGTTGGCGTTGATAGGCACGGATGACGGGCATTTTCTATTTGTCCACCTTTTCCTCCAGAACCTTCCAACAATGGCCAGAGTGGTCCTTGCCAACTCACCGCTGCTGGCTGCGTGTGACTACCGTGCACTAGCCCAGGAGGCAGATCGGATCATCCTCACCACCAGAGCCCTCACAGTGAATGCAGCGCCGTCGAAACCCAGCAAGGCAGCCAGCGGAGGCGAGGAGCCAGCGATGGTAGTGGCAGCAGGGGCCAGGAAGCACCAGAGAGACACACTCTGCTCCTACCACAGCTGTTTTGGAGAGAACTCACGCCGATGTGTCCCACTGTGCCAATTCAAGCATTCGGGAAACGCCAGAATCGGCAGTCGGTAGCAGACACGACTGCCGGTGAACCAAGCAAGCTGCTCTACATGACAGATTCATGCTCGGGGAGACGGTTCCTTGTGGACTCCGCCTCCCAAAAGAGCCTCATCCTGCCGTCATACGCCGACCGGCTGGCAGGAACTAGCGGCCCCGAGCAGACGGCCGCAAACGTCTCAGACATTAGGACTTCTGGTGAGAGGACACTGACTGTATCATTACACGGCCGTATGTACCAACTGCATGCCGCTATGACATTCGTCATAGCGGCATGCAGTTTCCCAATCTTAGGTGCTGATTTTTTGTGTGCACACGGACTACTAGTCGATGTTGCTAACAGACGCCTGATTAACGCAATGTCTTTTGATTCTCTCCCCTGTACAGCTCGAGGAACCGGGCCAACAACACTAGCCAACGTCACAGCTCCACGTGGTAAGTTCCACAAACTGCTCACCCAGTTCCCAGCACTCACGGTCCCAACGTTTTCGGCGACCATCACTAAACACGGGGTGAAGCACTTTATTACCACCACCAGGTCACCCGTTTTCGCACGACCTCGGCGCATGGACACAGCTAAACTGGCCATAGCGCGCGAGGAGTTTGCCAACTTGGAAAAGCTGGGCATCATCAGACGCTCAAACAGCCCATGGGCATCCCCACTACATATGGTTCCTAAGGCTGAGGGATTGTGGCGACCTTGCAGAGATTTCCGCAGATTCTCGTGCGGGGTACGCATTTTTTCCAAGATAGACCTGGTTCGCGGTTACCACCAGGTCCCGGTGCGCGCGGAGGACATACCTAAAATGGCAGTAATAACCCCGTTCGGTCTGTTTGAGTTTTTACGCATGCCTTTCGGGTTAAAAGGTACAGCACAGACATTCCAACGCATGATGGATGCGGTGTTGCGTGATCTGCCGTTTGTGTTTGTCTGCCTGGATGACATCCTGGTGACCAGCGCGTCCGAGGACGAACACGTAGCCCACCTCAGGACAGTTTTCCAGAGGTTGGAGGAGTACGGGTTAATAATCAACCCGGCGAAGTGCCAGTTCGGGGTGACGGGGATTGATTTTTTGGGACACCGCATCTCACCGGAGGGAGAAGCGAATTTGCAGTAGCGAATTTTCCCCAGCCTCAGATGGTCAGGGTGCTGCAGGAGTTTTTGGGGATGGTTAACTTCTACAATCGTTTCCTCCCCCGCACAGCCCAGCTCATGCAGCTGTTGTACGTCGCACTTAAGAAATGGAAGCCAGCGGACAGAGTCAACTGGACTCCTGAGTGAGAGCAAGCGTTTTCCGAGGTTAAAACAGCTCTGGCAAACGCTGCACTACTGGCACACCCAGACCTGGCGGCTCAGACTACGCTCACTACAGACGCATCAGACGTGGCCATAGGGACCGTCGTGGAGCAGTGCGTCGCCGGTTTTTGGCAGCCACTCGCCTTTTTTAGCAGGTCTTTGCGTGAAAATGCGCGTAAACACAGCGCGTTTGACAGGGAGTTGCTGGCTCTCCACCTGGCCATACGCCACTTCCAGTTCTGGCTGGAAGGGCGCACCTTCACTGCGTTCGTGGACCACAAGCCCCTAACATACACGATGGCCAAAGTTTCGGAACCTTGGTCGGCCCGGCAGCAGAGACAGCTGGCCGCGATCTCGGAGTTTACAACCGACATTCGTCATGTAGCCAGTAAACTCAACGTGGTGGCTGACTGTCTCTTGCACACGTTAGTGGCCCCAGTCTACATGGGGATAGATTACACGGCCATGGCCGCGGAGCAGATTGACGATGCGGACATTTGCGTGCTCCCGTCTGGACCAACAGGGTTAAGGCTGGAGAGCGGAGTTATGCAAGACGGGGGGGCCCTCCCAATCTGTGATGTCTCCACGGGCCGCCCGCGCCCGGTGGTCCCACGCGCTTGGTGACACCGCGTTTTTGAGTCGGTTCACTCCCTGGCGCACCCAGGAGTACGCGCGTCAGTGAAAATGGTGGCAGCAAAGTTTGTCTTGCCAAGCCTGCGCAAACAGGTGAAAGAGTGGGCTGCAGCCTGTGTAGCGTGCCAATGAGCCAAAGTGCACAGGCACACAAAGGCCCCCTTGGAGCTGTTCCATATCCCGGCTAAGAGGTTCGACCACGTTCACGTGGACCTCGTGGGCCCCCTCCCGCCATTGCAGGGGTTCACGCACCTCCTGACAGTGGTGGACCGCACCACACGATGGCCCGAAGCAGTCCCGAAGCAGTCCCACTAGCTTCCACCGCATCCGTGGCACGCGCATTTTTTGACAACATGGGTGGCACGTTTTGGCACCCCTTCGGACATCACGTCTGATCGGGGCCCGCAGTTTGTGTCCGACCTCTGGTTCATGATGGCCCAGAGCCTGGGCATCTCAATTCATCGCACGACCACGTACAACCCACAGGCCAATTGGTTATGCGAACGTTTCCATAGGTCACTGAAAGCAGCGCTCAGGGCTTTGCTTACGGATGCAAATTGGGTGGACCGGTTGCTGTGGGTTCTATTAGGGTTGCGTTCCGCATCGAAGGAGGATTTGGCAGCTTCCCCAGCACAGCTGGTTTTTTCTCAGCCGCTGTGGCTCCCCGGGGAATTTTTACCAGATAACCCCACGCCGAACATCCATCCTTCCCGGCGTTCACAGCATAGCGCAGACACAGGGACGCTACCGGGCCCGGCCCACCACTGTTTTCCCCACGCTTTTGTGCCAAAAACCTTGAAGGACGCAGCGTTTGTGTTTGTCAGGCATGATGCCCACTGGACCCCATTGCGCCCACCCTACGATGGCCCATTCAGAGTGCTGGAAACCGGGGACAAACATTTTGTGTTAGACTTGGGGGGTCGCCGGGAGAGAATCTGTATAGACAGGCTTAAGCTCGCCTTTGTGGTAGCAGACGAGCAGGTGGTGTTGGCCCGAGCTCCTCGGCGCGGAAACCCCCCACTGAGAGCTCCCCAGGTAAACGATTCATCAGAGCAGTCACACGAGCATGCTGAATGTTCCCCCCCACCCCGCCATTGTGCCCCCACAGACGGACACACCTCCAGGAACCCGCCACCGGCACAGCAGCGCTACGGAGCCGAAGACCCCCCATTACAGCAGCTATGGGCGGAGGCTGAAGCCGAGAAGACGGGAGGGTGAACACTCAGTCTGAGACTCTGGGGTGTGGGGGGGGGGGCAGTGGGGGGGGGGCCCATGCTGTAGTCTTCCTCTCAGACTGAAAGGCATGGAGATGCAGTAGTTCTCCTCTGACGGAAGAGCATGGCGATCAAAGGGCTGGGGGACAAAGGGGAATTGTCGTGGGGGAGTGAATTGTAATGCAGGACCTCAGGTAGCAGGGACATGTGAGTGTTGGGATATAAAAGAGAGTCCCTACTACATGAGGTTAATGTTTTCTGATTCTGGAAGATGTGAGAGAGAGCAATAAAGTTCATCTGCTCGGTAATCTCAGTCTGGTTATTGCCTTTCTCTACAACATCCATCCATCCATCCATCCATCTTCTTCCGCTTAATCCTTTTCGGGTCGCGGGGTGGGGGTGGGGGGGCTGGAGCCTATCCCAGCATCTTTGGGCGAGAGGCAGGGTACACCCTGGACAGATCGCCAGTCCATCGCAGGGCCAACACAGAGAGACAGACAACCATTCACTCTCACAGTCATACCTAACGACAATTTAGAACCCCCAGTTTGATGGCAATTAACCTAACCTGCATGTTTCTGGCATGTGGGAGGAAACCAGAGAAATCCCGGTGTAAACCCATACAGACACGGGGAGAACATGCAAACTCCAACATATTATTATTATGTTATACGTTACATTAGTTAGTTGTTTTCATTGCTTGATACAGACCAATAACTTGACTCGTCTGAAACGAAGTAGCATCTCTTCCATGATCACGGGATACAGTGGATATAAAAAGGCTACACACCCCTGTTCAAATGCCAGGTTTTTGCGATGTAAAAAATGAGACCAAGATAAATCATTTCAAAACTTTTTCCACCATTAATGTGACCTATAACCTGCACAACCCAATTGAAAAACAAAGTGAAATCTTTTAAGGGGAAAAATAAAAAGTAAAAAACTTACAATAACCTGTTTGCATAAATATGCACACCCTAAAACTAATACTTTGTTGCAGCACCTTTGGCTTTTATTACAGCCCTCAGTCTTTTTGGGTAGGAGTCTATCAGCGTGGCACATCTTGATGTGACAGTATCTGCCCACTCTTCTTTGCAAAAACACTCCAAATCTGTGAGGGCATCTCCTGTGCACAGCCCTCTTCAGATCACCCCACAGATGTTCGATCAGATTCAAGTCTGGACTCTACTTGGGCCATTCCAAAACCTTGACCTTCTTCTAGTGAAGCCATTCTTTTGTTAATTTAGATATATTCTTTGGGTCATTGTTGTGCTAAAAGATGAAGTTCCTCTTCATCTTCAGCTTTCTAGCAGAAGCCTGAAGGTTTTGTGCCAACAGTGACTGGTATTTGGAACTGTTCATCATTCCGTCCACCTTGACTAAGGCCCCAGTTCCAGCTGAAGAAAAACAACCCCAAGGCATGACGCTGCCACCGCCATGCTTCACTGCAGATATAGAGGTGTAAAAAAAGTGTTTGCCCCCTTCCTGATTTGTCATTTTTTTGTATGTTTGTCACACTTAAATGTTTCAGATCATCAAACAAATTTAAATATTAGACAAAGAACACACAAGTAAACACAAAATGCAGTTTTTAAATGAAGGTGTTCATTATTAGGGGCATGTCATGAACCTGGGTTTGGCAGTCCGAAACCCAGTTCTGACCCTGGGGCTATTTTGGCCTGCTTCATTATTTTCCATCAGGCGCTTCAGGGAGCTCTTTGAGTCCTCACTCCCTGACAGCTCGGGCATGCCTCTTCCTCCTGTCAGTATCACCAGCTGTTTCTTATTATTGGGTGTTTCACACACATGCACACACACACACTTCATTCATTCCCATTTACACGCTCAGACACTCACTCATGCACACATGGGATCAATTATGTCCAGCCCACGCATCTCCACACCGGCGGTCTCTTCCCTCATTAATGTTATTATTACTGATAGAAAAATTCCATATTATCTATAGTATTATTGATATTAATAATATATTATTATATTTGAGAAGTATCATACCTTTCATATGCCATGTTTAATGTTTATATGTGCATTCCATATAGGATAAGTTTATATATTCTTGGCCTGTTTCTGTGAGTAGTTTCAGAGAGTTCAGACTGAGGATCAGTACATGCATAAGGAATTATCTAAGCCACTTATTATAATCTCTTTGACATAACCTGTTTTGGGTCACAGGAATGCACAGGAACTTCTCAGCCTGTACAGATCAGTGGTAGATGGACATTCTGTCAGTTTTATGGATCTCATGTCTTCATGACCCATGTCTCCAGAGTGTCTGACGTCCACCTGGATAAGCTTAGTTATCAGGACTGTCCTGTTCTGTCCCTTCCCTTATCCTCATCCTCCCTCTCCTTTCTCCTACCTATATACATCAGACTTAGAAGAATTGATCCTTTAGAGATTCTAGGTGTGTCTGAATGTCATGCCTTGTAACCTGTCCCCCATAGTGGCCAATGGGGTGATTTTGTAATAAATGTACATAAATTCAACTTTCCGCCTGATTATTTGACTTTGAATAATTTAAGCTCAAAATTATTTTAACAATTACTTTAACGCTATGTTAGTAGGAAGAGACCGCCAGAGCATTATGTGCTTCATTCACGACAGCGTGTACCTCTGTGAATGTAAGTTATCATTACCTATGTTTATTTTCAGCCTGACGAAGGTCGTCTTCTCTTGCACTACATGACTGTCTTAGTTTGTTGGTGCAAGCGGCTGTTCCTGCCTTTTTTCTCATCCACCAGACTGCATGGACTGCCCTGGATTGCTCCAGTACCGTATGCTCATGTTTGCCTTTCTCACCATGCCGACAGCAGCTCTGTGGCGATAGGCATTCCCTCCCTTGGGCTGTTGAGCATCCAGGTGGCATCCCTGTATGTCTGGTGGCCTTAAGCAACCATTTCAACTCTCTGTTCACTGCGTGAGTTTGCTGGACTTGTTATTTTTGGGTTTGTCAATAAACTGCACAAATCCATCCCTGCTCGTGGGTTTTCATTCTGCCCTCCGTGCGCGAGGGATTATAACTGGGTAAAAAAAATCCAAACCTACTTGGCCCTGTGTGAAAAAGTGATCCCCCCCACCCCGTTAAAACATAAATTAACTGTGGTTTGTCACATCTTTGGAAAGTTGAGTTCAATTTCTCTGGCCACACCCAGGCCTGATTACTGCCACACCTGTTCTCAATCAAGAAATCACTTAAATAGGACCTGCCTGACAAAGTGAAGTAGACCAAAAGATCATCAAAAGCCTGAAAATATCATGCCAGAAAATATCTTGATGATCCCCAAGACTTTTTGGAAAATACTCTGTGGACTGATGAGACAAAAGTTGAACTTTTTGGAAGGTGTGTGTCCCATTACATCTTGCATAAAAGCAACACAGCATTTCAGAAAAGGAACATCATACCAACAGTAAAATATGGTGGTGGTAGTGTGATGGTCTGGGGCTGTTTTGCTGCTTCAGGACCTGGAAGACTTGTTGTGGTAAATAGAACCATGAGTTCTGCTGTCGACCAAAAAATCCTGAAGGAGAATGTCCGGCCATCTGTTTTTGACCTCAAGCTGAAGCGCACTTGGGTGATATTGCAGGACAATGATCACACACACACACACACACACACACACACACACACACACACACCAGCAAGTCCACCTCTGAATGGCTTAAGAAAAACAAAATGAAGACTTTGGAGTGGCCTAGTCAAAGTCCTGACCTGAATTTGATTAAGATGCTGTGGCATGGCCTTAAAAAGGTGAATCATGCTCGAAAACCCTCCAATGTGGATGAATTACAACAATTCTGCAAAGATGAGTGGGCCAAAATTCCTCCCACAGCACTGTAAAAGACTCATTGCCAGTTAACCCAAACGCTTGATTGCAGTTATTGCTGCAAAGGGTGGCCCAACTGGTTATTAGGTTTAGGAGGTTGTATTAGGTACTAGGTATTTGTATTAGGTTTTGTAGGTTTGGATTTTTTTGCCCTTAATAATAAACACCTTCGACTTCCGGTCTGGACGCCATGGTGATAGTAACCTAACGGTGAAACTCCCAGACTCAATCCAAGGAAAACCTCCTCAAAATCAGACCTAACGGATTTTTGGAAGATTAAAATTCAAAAGACAATAACACCATGCCTAACCAAAAGCAGAGGAAACTGACATTCCCCAGATCAGGACGCACAGCAGCCGCAGAATCTGAACCGGAGGACCTCCGTTCAGAAGACGAGTGCCTGGGCCTAGCTAACAAAAGGATTAGCTTGAAATCGCTATTTGATTACGACGATTTCGGGCCGAATTTCTTGAATTCAGAGAGGATCTAAAAAAGGCGAACAGCAGATTGGACCAGGCCGAAAACCGAATCTTGGAAGCTGAAGACAGAATAAAAGTGCTTGAAGATTCTGTACTGGATTTACACAGAAAACAATCAAGGCTGGAGGCTAAGCTAGCCGACCAAGAAGGAAAACAGAGACGGAACAACATCAGAATTCACGGTCTGAAAGAAGGAACTGAAGATGGTTTCAACACAGTGGCAGAATGCGTGGAATCCTTATTGAGAGAGAAGTTGGATATTCCACAATCCACCGATTTGAAGATAGAAAAGGCACATCGCACATTAGCCGCAAAGCCAGCCCTGGAAGCGCCCCCACGTTCAGTGTTGGTAAGATTCTCCGACTTCAAAATAAAACAAGAAGTTGTAAGACGGGCTTGGCAGAAGAAAGGATTTATGCATCAAGAAAGAAAAGTCTTCGTGGAACACGATTACGCCCCTGAAGTTCTTAAAAAGCGACGGGAATATAACGACGCCAAAAAGGTTTTACGGGAAAAGAATCTACGCTTTCAGACGCCATTTCCGGCGAAGCTAAGGGTCTTTTACGGGGAAGAGTCATGTCTCTACAATTCAGCGGAAGAAGCAACATCTGACATGGCAAGAAGAGGACTCCCGGTAACGGTGTTTAAACCCGCAGCGGATCTGAGCGTGAAAATCAGAGCTCAAACGTGGTCCACTCAGAGACCTTCAAAATCCATGGGCCAGCAGCGGGAACACCCAGCCCCAGAGCTACAAAGATAAGCTTTCCAGTACCAGAAAGGAATAGCGACCTTTTTGGTTTTTTTTTTTTTCTCTTTCTCTCTACTGTCACCCTGCACTTCCACCCCCCCTCCTACAAGGTAACAAACATTAAAGAAGATGCAGAATCAGCATGTGGTAAAACCTTTCATGGAGCAGTTTTAGCATTAGAAACAAATGTCTTCTTAATTTAAAGGGGAAAAAAAAAATCATGTTAAAATAGAAATGTAACAATGACCCACATGTTCTCCCCACACTAACAAATACTGTATTAGAGTGAATGTTTGCTGTGATGGGGGTGGGAGGGTGCACACAAGCTCATAGAGTATAGGCATAAAAAAAAAAAAAAAAAAAAAAAAAAAATCATTACAAATTCGGATTGGGATCTGAAATTCACGTTAAAAACATGGGACAACTTACAGGAGTAAGAGAGGGCCCTCAGCACGTAACAGAGTTTGAGGAATTTCCCTCAGAGCCCATACTCCATCAGGGCTCTTACAGGGTCTTTTAAGAGACCCCAGCTCAGTAAGTTTTTTTGACAGTTTTTTGTTTTAAAGTTTCGTTCATTATGTACTTAATGTTTTTTATGTTCTTAATGATCTTTCAGTTTCTGAGTAGCAAAAAAGAGGGCCACCACACTATTATACTAAATAAGAAAATACAATGGAGAAACAGGGTGTAACCAAAATAGCCTCATATAATGTGAAAGGGATCCTGAATCCAGTTAAAAGATCCAAGATTCTACGCAAAATGAAAAAAGACAAAGCAGAAATAGTATTTTTACAAGAAACCCACCTAACAGACATGGAACACACTAAACTCAGTAGACAAGGGTTTAAAATGATCTCTTCATCTTCATATAAATCAGGGAGGAGGAGGGGAGTAGCGACATTGATATCAACCAAAATTACATTTGAAAAAAAATCAGAACACAAAGATAAAGAAGGGAGGTACAGTTTGGTAACTGGGCGGCTAGAGGGAGAAGATATCACCCTGCTGAATATATATGCACCACCAGGGGCTAAATGGAAATTTTATAAAAATGTATTCGACCTAATGATAACTAAAGCCCAAGGTTTAGTGATATGTGGTGGAGACTTCAATCTAAGACTGAATCCATACTGGGATGCAACAGGTAATTCTTCACATCAAAATAACACCCAAAATAGGAATACTCGGATGCTACTAAAAGAAATGGGAATCTGTGACGTATGGAGGGAATTCAACCCCAATGTAAAAGATTATACTTTTTATTCAACGCCACATTCATCTTACTCAAGGATTGATTACTTTTTTATGTTTAGTAGAGACATTGGAAGAGTAAAAACATGTAAAATAGGACTGATGGATCTCTCCGACCACAGTCCGATCTATATGGATTTAAACATCCAAAAATACACAAATAATACATTTTCCTGGAGGTTGAATTCAAGTGTCCTCAAAGGGCCACTGAAAGATGAATTGGAATCAGATATTCTCAGATATTTGGAAGAAAACGATAATGGAGAAGTATCCCCTTTAATACTGTGGGATGCGTGCAAAGCTGTAATAAGGGGAAAAATTATTGCAAAACTGGCAACCCAAAAGAAACTGAGACAAGAAAAACTAACAACACTAGAGTCAGAGCTCAAGAACCTAGAAAAAGAACACAAAGATAACACTCATTCTAATGGCTCGCTCAAGATCAAAGAAATTAAAAATCAAATAAATGAGATCTACACAATAGAAATCCAGAAGAAACTTACATTTCTGAAACAAAAACACTATGAAACAGGCAGTAAATCGGCAAAATTACTAGCCTATAAATTGAGGAAACAACAAACGGAAAGAGCAATCTACAAAATCAGAGACCCAGTATCAAAGGAAATAAAATTCAGAATTCAGGATATTCTTAAAAGCTTCGAGAATTACTACAAGAACTTATACTCCCACAAAAATCATAAAAACGCATCCGAGACATTCCTAAACACATTAAACCTTCCCCAACTTACGGAATCACAAAATAAAACCCTACTGTCAGAAATACAACCTAAAGAATTGGAAAAAGCAATTATGAAACTTAAAGCTAACAAATCCCCAGGAGCAGATGGCTATACAGCAGAATGGTACAAAACCTTTAAACAGCAACTATCTCCTCTCCTCCTGAAAACATTTAACTATGTCCTCCACACAGGGGAAATCCCCCCCTCCTGGAGAGAAGGGGTCATTGCAGTCATACCTAAACCTGAAAAGGATAAACTAGATTGCTCCAACTACAGACCAATCAGTGTATTAAATCAGGACTATAAGCTATTTACCACTATCCTTGCCAAAAGGTTAGAAAACATACTGACAGACTTAATTCACTTAGACCAAACAGGTTTTATAAGACAAAGACAGACACAAGACAACATTCGACGCACTTTACACATAATTCATCATATAAAAAAATATAACTTAAATGCACTCATATTGGGATTAGATGCTGAAAAAGCATTCGATTCGGTTGACTGGTCTTTCCTCTATAAAATCTTATCCAGTTTCAATTTTCATAACAACTTCATTAGAACTATACAGGCATTATATAAAAAACCAACAGCTAAAATAAGGATTAACGGTAATTTATCATCATCTTTTGAGCTGGAAAGAGGATGTCGTCAAGGCTGCCCCGTCTCCACTGCTCTTTGCAATCTTCATAGAACCTCTGAGCCAATGGATAAGACAAAATCAAGAAATTCAAGGTATTACACTTGGTCAGAAAGAACATAAAATAGCACTCTTTGCTGATGACATTTTAATATACCTAGGGCAGCCAGACACTTCTCTACCAGAACTAATCTCAGTTTTTTCAGACTATGGAGATTTATCAGGGTACAAATTAAACATGCATAAAACCCAAGTTTTAACATTCAACTATGACCCAAATCATTTTTCACTAAATGAACTCAAAACTAACTGGGAGTTGGATTCTATGAAATATCTGGGGGTCAATATCCCGAAACAACTTGACAAAATTATAACACTAAACTATGATCCACTGGTGACAAAAATAAAATCTGACCTAGCAAGATGGAATATGATACCATTCTTAGGTACCGCACAAAGAATTGAAGCAGTCAAAATGAATATACTTCCACGTCTTCTATACCTTTTCCAAACAATACCGGTAGAACCTCCCAAAAAAACATGGCAGGAACTGGACAGAAGGATCTCAAGATTCATATGGCAGGGTAAGAGACCTAGAATCAGATATAGAACCCTACAGCTAAACAAAGACAAAGGTGGGCTCGCACTGCCAAATATCAGGGACTATTTTATAGCTGCACAAATTAAAACTTTAGTAGAGATATGTAACCCAGTCTACACTGCACAATGGAAGGAGATGGAATGCCAAATAACAAGTGACATCCCCCTACAGGCGATAATAGGGAACAATGCCTTAACTAAACTCCTGAATAACACTAACCCGTGGATAGAGACCCCGCTAAAAATTTGGTTTAAGATAGTCAGAGAGAATCAAGCTAAAGAGCCCTATCGACTTCTACAATGGATTGCCTATGATCAAGACTTTACCCCCAATAAAACAGACACTAGATTTAAAGAGTGGATAGAGAAAGGGCTGATAAAATATTACGATTTTTTTAAGGGGCAAACTTTAAGAAGTTTTGAAGATTTGAAAAAACAAGGTCTAATAAATCAAGATCTGTACAGGTTCTTTCAGCTTAGACACCACATAAACAATATACTTAAAAAGGAGGATTTGGAAAGGGCCCAGTCAGGTGTTCTGAAGGTCTTCTTAATGGCATATAAAGGGATCCCAGGGATCAGATACATTTCTAAAATATACCAAGGTCTTCAAGACTTAAAAGGAGACAACACATCGTATATAAAAGAGAGATGGGAAAAAGAGGGGCATTTCACTTTACAATTGGAAATATGGGAAAAGCTAAATAAACAGCAATGGAAAAGTACCTCATCCCTGCAGTGGAGAGAATTTGGATGGAAAAACTTGGTAAGATTTTTCAGAACACCTGCACAAAACAAATTTACCCATAAGGGATTGAACTGTTGGCGCTTATGTGGTGAAAAGACTGCAAATCATTTTCATGTGTTTTGGTCATGCCCAGTTATCCACCAATATTGGTCCAACGTACAGACAATATTGTGGAAAATATTCAAAATAACAGTTCCCTTTTCTTTTGTAACTTTGTATTTGGGTTTATTACCGGACTCACTGGAAAGACGAGGAGATAAATACTTATTCAATGTTTTAATATTGGCAAGTTTATTTATTTATTTAGTGAATGCAAAGTCCTCAAGCCAAGCAGCCGCCTCCTGGCCCGCTGCATGGAGGGTGTGTAATCCTCCTTCCAGTCTTTGGAGAGGGCAAGCCTCTATGATGTGTTCCATAGTTTGCTCCTCTCCACATGCGCACAGTGGGCTAGGGCTACTGCCCCATCTGTGAAGGCTGGCCAAGCAGGGGCCATGTCCAGTCCTGAAGCGATTGAGTGTAGACCACTGTCTCCTTGGGAGGTTGGTGCCCGGGACCTGTTGGTTGGCGTTTATCACCAGCTGTTTGTTTGGGACCTCCTTGGTCTCCCATTCCTCTTGCCAAGCTGTCTGGATGGTAAAGTCAGCTGGGGGAGGGTTTTTCCAAATCGGCCGTCTGGATGAAAGTCGGGCAGTGGGTGGGGTGTAGATATCTGCATGGATTGGTAAGTGAGGAAAATCTTTAACTTTTTGGAGCATCCTTTGAGTTAATGCTGCTCGCCGGATGTGTGGAGGGGCTATGTTTGACAGTACAGAGAGCCAGGGGAGTGGTGTTGAGCGGATTGTTCCAGTTATAGTTCTCATGGTTGAGTTGAGCTGGGTGTCTACATGGTGTGTGTAAGATGACCTGGACCAGACAGGGGCACAATATTCTGCTACAGAGTATGAAAGGGCCAGTGCTGAGGTGTGCAGGGTGGAGACTGCCGTCCCCCATTTTGCACCAGCGAGCTTGCAGAGCAGGTTGTTTCGTACTTTCACCTTAGCAGCCGTCCCCTTTAGATGTTCCTTGAAGGATAAGGTCCTATCAAGGGTCACTCCAAGATAAGTTGGATTTGGGGTATGCTTAAGCTTGAGTCCGCTCAGGTGGATGTTTAGTTCTCTGGCAGCTTTTGCATTGTGGAGATGAAATACACTGGAGACGGTTTTTGCTGGGCTTGGTTTTAGGCGCCAGATTTTGCAGAACTGGTCCAGTTTAGCAAGATCTTCCGTGAGCACCCGTTCCAGTGGTTCAAAGTCTGGTGCTTGGAATGCCAAACAGATGTCGTCTGCATAGATGAATTTGCGGGAATTTGTAGTAGGCAGGTCGTTTATGTAGAGGTTGAACAGAGTTGGAGCTAGAACTGAGCCTTGTGGGAGTCCGTTTTTCTGCACTCTCCATGCACTTGTGTTCTGACTGAGGTGGACTCTGAACCTTCGGTTGGTCAGCAGGGTTTTTATAATTGCTGTTGCCCAAGCAGGGATCGCCTTTTTAAGTTTCAGGAGGAGGCCTTTGTGCCAGACCGTATCATAGGCGGCTGTAAGATCGAGAAACACAGCCCCCGTCTTCAGTCTGCTCTCGAAGCCATTTTCAATGAAGGTGGTTAGGGCCAGTACTTGTTCTCCTGTACTGCGGTCCTTGCGGAAACCTGCTTGATCCACACTTAGAATATCCTCTATTTCTGGGGAAATGCGTTGCAGTATTAGGCGCTCCATGATTTTGTAAGGAACGCTGAGTAGGGAGATTGGGCGGTAGCTTGCTGGTAGTTTGTGGTCTTTGCCAGGTTTTGGGATGGCAATGACCTTTGCTGTCCGCCATTTCTTTGGGATCGAGTTTGTTTGTGTGATCCTTGTGTAGAATTGAGTCAACCAGGTTAGGGCTCGGGGGCCAAGATTTTTCATGAATTCTGGGAAGATGTTATCGTATCCTGCTGCCTTTCCACATTTCAGGCCCTGTAGGACTTTCTCCAGTTCAGCAGCCTCGAAGGGTTCAGGGTTCGTTTCCTCTACAGGCATTTTTTGGTGTTTTTTTAGCTCAGTTGTAACTGCTCTTCTGGTGTCTTTGTCTTGGGGTGCTTTGGCGATAGTCAGTAGGTGGGATGCAACTTGGTTGGGTGTGACGGATGCTCGGCTTTGGCTAGGGGGCTTCTGTGCAGCTCCTAGGCGACGGATGAGGCTCCAACATTTCCTGCTAGAGTGGGTAAAGTTGGCAAGTAAAAAAGCCCTAACTAAAAAATGGATGCTGAAGGACTGTCCTACACCTGAAGATTGGGTTAACGTGATTCAAGACATTTACTCGATGGAAAAGTTGACATTCGCACTGAGACAGGACATGGACGGGTTCATGAACTTTTGGCAACCCTGGATCGCATATGTGTCTTCCATTAGAACTAATCTTTGACAAATACCATTTCAATAATGGTCCCGCTCTTTGTTCCAACGCTACTCAGTTGCTCTTTTACTTTTAATTACTTAATTTTCTGTTTGTTTGTTTTTTGCTGTTCTGCTTGTTTGTTTATTTGTTTGTTTGTTTGTTTTTTATTTAATTCTCCTTAACTTTACTTTTTCTTTCACTTAAAAAAAAGGGGGGGTTGTTGTAATAACTATCCTACCAATGTTGTCAAATAGCAAAAAATAAGGGAACATGTGATGAAAATGTAATAAACACCTTCATTTAAAAACTGCATTTTGTGTTTACTTGTGGTATCTTTGTCTAATATTTAAATTTGTTAGGTGATCTGAAACATTTAAGTGTGACAAACACACAAAAAAATGACAAATTAGGAAGGGGGCAAACACTTTTTCACACCACTGTATGGTGTTCTTTTGGTGATGAGCAGTGTTGTGTTTGCGCCAAATATACCTTTTGAAATTATGCCCAAAAAGTCAACTTTAGTTTCATCGGACCATAACATATTTTCCCACATGCATTTGGAAGATTTCAAATGTGTTTTTGCAAAATGCAGCTGGCTTGGATATTTTTCTTCGTAAGATAAGGCTTCCGTCTTGCCACCCTACCCCATAGCCCAGACATATGAAGAAGATGGGAGATTGTTGTCACATGTACTAAACAGTCAGTACTTTCCAAAACTTCCTGCAGCTCCTTCAAGGTTGCTGTCTGCCTCTTGGCAGCCTCCCTGACACAGTTTTCTTCTAGTCTTTTCATCAACGTTGGAGGGATGTCCAGTTCTTGGTAATGTCACTGTTGTGCCATATTTTCTCCACTTGATGATGACTGTCTTCACTGTGTTCCATGGTATATTTAATGCCTTGGAAATTCTTTTGTAACCTTCTCCTGACTGATACCTTTGAACAATGAGATCCCTCTGATGTTCTGGAAGCTCTCTGAGGACCATGGCTTGCGCTGTAAGATGTGACTACAAAAATGTCAGGAAAAGCCTACTAGAACAGCTGAACTTTATTTGGGGTTAATCAGAGGCACTTTAAATGGTGGCAGGTGTGTGCTGACTCCCATTTAACATGAGTTTGAATGTGATTGGTTAATTCTGAACGCAGCCACATCCCCAGTTATAACAGGGTGTGCATATTTATGCAAACAGGTTATTGTAAGTTTTTATTTTTTATTTTTACCCTTAAAAGATTTCAGTTTGTTTTTCAATTGGGTTGTACAGGTTATAGGTCACATTAATGGTGGAAAAAGTTTTGAAATGATTTATCTTGGTCTCATTTTTACATCACAAAACCTGGCATTTGAACAAGGGTGTGTAGACTTTTTATATCCACTTAAGGTCTTCAGAAATGGTTAAGAAATGCGTCAGTTAGGGTTAAATAACTTGTTGCCAGCCAGATATTCATCAATGCAGTAATTATCCAATGGAAGACTCTTGTTTGCTTGTACTCCCTTTACACAGTGTCGTAAACCTCCGTGAGCCATAACACGGCACACAAGAGAGAGAAGGAAAAATGAGGATTTAAACGCTAGAGTTCACCACACACACATTTATTGACTGTCAGTGTACAGATACAGACAAACATGTGAATTGTGATACAACATGGCTGCGCTCGGGAGAGCAGGGAAGACAGCGGGTAGCTCAACAACTTGGGAGGAACATAAACTGGGCACAGTCTAAGCGTAGCAATTGTGCTGCGGAGAGGAAATGCTGCCAGAAGTGAAGCGGGATACTACCAGGGAAGGAACGCTTCTGGATCAGTGTTGCGGACCACAAAAGAATCGCTAAAAATTTACTCACAAGTTGGAGCAGTCCCAAAAGTCCAGTTCTCCAGGCGAGCGAAAATAATAATCCTTCCAGACGCGATGATCACCCCGAGAAAAGCAGGAGTGACTCGTTCAATGACCCAACGGCGTTTGTCTCGCGAAGAGCTGCTTAAATCCAAACGCCGCTGGTCACACAAATTTGGAACACCTGAGGTGCGGGAAAGATGATTAACGGGGCTGGGACAGCTGGTGGAATCATGGAGAGCGAGGGGATGTGGTAGGACTGACAGACTGTCAACAGTGTGGGAAAAAGATCAGAGGCTGACTATCAGCTGCCGGTCAGGCAGTGGCTAAAATGATGGAAAGGATACACAAAATGTACATAAACAGTAAAGCCAAAACCTATGAAGCGATCAGGGCCGAGCCGGGGAAAACCAAGCTGGCTCAGCTCATGACACACAGAGGTGGAGATCATTGAGAGATTGTTGAGAGATCTGGCCAATTTTTGATCTATCAATGGCCTTCAATGATCTCCACAGTCGCCGTGGTCTCCTCAAAGTGTTGACTCAGTCAAAAACAGACAAGGATCTCCCAAACAATCCCAAAGATCAAAAATCATCCCAATCTTTCAACGATCTCTTTGCTGTGTAAAGGGGACCTTAGTTAAATCACAGTGGTGACTCTTTTTTTGGAGGACATGTATATTTTCTCATTTGAGAATCCTACAGTATAATTCTTGGCTTATGTATTGATTAGATGGGCAGTAGTGGTGGACTGGTGAGCAGAGGGTCACGGGTTCAATCCCTGGACCGGCAGGATTAGATCTGGGTGGGACAGATAACATAGCAGTGTTTTCCCCACCCTCCTTAACTCCACTGTGGGGCCTTTGAGCAAGGCCCTTAGCCCTAACTGCTCCAGTGGAGCTGCTCAGTGGCCACAGATCAGTCTGTGGTAGTACTGGGCACCTTCCAGGTGTGAATGTGTAACTGCGTGAGTGTGAACAGGGCGTCCTTGAAAAAGAGAGGTTACCTCTCAGTGGAACTACCCCATATAAATAAAGGTTAAATAAAAAATAAAAAAATAGATACTGTAGCTCACATATTTGTAACTGCATATGTGTAAGCACAAGAAGGATGTTTAAGCTTACATGTGTGGATTGACCTCACGCCTCAGACGGACAATGCGTCTGGACCCCCTATGGACATGGAAAGAGGACGGAAGACCGGGGGCGAGATCCTGAAAGGGCTTCCTGACCTCCTGGGGTCAGACAGGAAGGCAAAAGGACTCGGAAGAGATTTATTGTCAATAGGGGGATTTGACTTGATGGTGTGATTCTGACTTTGATGTGCCTGGTATAAATGTGGGGGTTTACTGCAGCTCACTCTCTTGTTCCTGTCAGAGAGTGCGAGCTGGGGATGTGAAGTTGTAATAAATCTGAATTGAGAAATAATTCAGCCTCTTCATTTCATGCTCCCTACAGTACCAACTATATTCTCATATTATTATGGTATATTCCTACCCCTAGTTTGAGACAACTCAGTTAAAATGGCATTACATTCGACTGACCTTAGCACTTAAATCTTTGAGCATGTTTTATCTACCCATACAGTAAGTATATTCTATCACTTACTTCTGTGTCACTGTCACTTTGCTGCTTATCTGGCTTGGTAAGATAGCCTCTGGAACTGTATCGTACTCACAAGTAGCAAAGAAACTTGTAAGAAGTGTCTGAAAAATAATAAAGGGGCACAAATCAACACATTAGTGCAATATCAATACGCACAGGTTTTCCCCCCTGAAACACTTAAAAAAAAAAATTCAAATATGGCCAATTAGCATGAAACAAACTTGAGTGATGGAGGTTGGGTCAGCTTTGTTTCTGGGTTTCCTCATCTCTAAAGACAGAACAGTCTCTGTCTCAAAAAGCTTGAGTCCATCTTTGCTCGTCTCTGGCTTGAAACAGCAGCCACCTGAAAGAAAAGAACAAAGAAATGATAATTAAGTAATCATCGAAATAATTTAAGTTAGTTAATTCGATACTGGCAAATTATAATAGAGCTTAAAAAGAGATACACTCCAAATCAGATAACTTCATAACATATTCAAATTGCTATTAAACAGTCATACCTGTTGCATGGCTGATTCCATGCAGAACATGATTCTCCACTTTCCCAAGAAGCACTGAATCCACTATGATGTTAGCGTTGATCAGGTTGGCAGCAACATGTTCTGGTTTGTTGGAGGAGCTATACACATATAATCAGATAAGTTAACAATCACAGCAGACAGTTCTTTTTTGCATGTGTGCTTCACAAGGAAAAGCAACTGCAACTTTCAGAAATTACAGCTTGTGACAAACTAAATGGGTGCATTTTCAGTCACATTACCCACTCGAACTTTCCTTTGTAGTTACGTATGCTTACTGTATATTGGTGTTGAAGTCAACACCACATCAAGACAAGATCTAGTCTATGGTTTACTTAGACCAAAACTTTCAGGGGTCAAGACCAAGACTAAAGGTGCTTTGACACCTAACCCTTTTGGTCTGGACTTTTGGGGGCAGATTTACTAAGGCTGCATTCACACCAGGATAGTCTGGGGGTCTTGGCTTGATTGGGCAGGGAATGCCGAGAATTTTTGCACCTTCGTTTGGTTTGGTTTGCATTCACACTGCAGCGGACCAAACTGCCTGGACAATGTCACGCAGTTACAACAACTGCTCTTTTGGGGCACTGTAGCCAAATTCACCACTGACAAGGAAGAAAAAAATCTCGGCGAAGAAGAAAAATCTGGCTCATCGATTGGCCAGGACTGAAAATGAAAATCCATTCCTTTCCGCCAGGTTGTTTGTCCGCCACAAACAAGACATTTTTTAACTTTTCTCCTCGGCTTTCTCCTGTAAAAGGATTCCTTTAGTATTTTCTACCCAAAACACACTACGTTAAACGCCACTTCCTTTTCTCAGACTACATGTTGCTAAGGTTACACAAGCACCGAGGGGCACTTCCGCCCTTTGGTCCGCTGGATAGACTGTTTGCATTCACAGTGCAAGCGAAGCAGTCTTGGTTCACTTGCAAGTTTGCTTGTTTGGTGCGCATCAGATTTCGAATACGTGTTCAGACGGCACCAAACGAACCAAACTATCCGCGGATAGTCCTTTGGTCCAGACCTAACAGTGGCCGTGTAAATGCACCCTAAGGCACATAAATTAGCGAGTGCACAATTTAGACAGTGCGCCAAAGGGAGTGGCCAATTTTTGCAAGTGATCTACTAACAACACGCAAAATTATGAACACAAACGCAGTCACGTCATTTCAATAACGACCACCCATCCACTAAGAGCAGGACAAAACTGCACACAGGCACACCTGATGAGGAAGCGTGTTATCAAGACAGGTGCAGCCAGTTCGGAGGAGCATAATATGGTAGTTTTTTTTTAAGCTTTTGTTTAAGTGCAAATCTCAGTAAAATAGTTTATTTTTGTTCATAATATTTCAAAGTTTTGATTTTCATTTCACATGGCAGACTCTTTTGTTTAATATGTATAAATGAAGTATTTGTACCTAATTTAAACAAGAGCACTCTGAGACGAGTGCAATATCCCCCACCTCCCTTTTCTTTGAAGATCCCAATACTTACTGATGGAGAGCAGTTTTACATCTTTCAATATAATTAGTGTGGCAGAACCAAATTATGATAAGCCCATCATCCACACATATACAACAAAGTATACAACCCATAGTTGTAGGTCAGGATCCCAAGGCAAACCTGTGTAGCAAGTATGGTGACCCTAGAGGGCTTTACACATTCTACAGTAACAGATCATAAGGAGTGCCAACCTTGACCTTTGACTTTTTGACCCCAAACTTGTAGTCAGAAGTTCTGGTCTCAGAGTGAACCTGTGTACCAGGTTTGGTGACCCGAGCCTTCTTTGTTGTTGAGATATAGTTTATAAGCCATTTTGATGTTGACCTTGCAATTCTAAAACCTCAGTCACACAGAAGGGCTGCACGGTGGCGCAGTGGTTTAGCACTGTGACAGCACAGTTTTACCCTCGGCCGGGGGATCGCGGGGATCATGAGATCGTGGGTTCGATCCCAGCCCCCGACCAACAGTGAGCTGTGTGGAGTTTGCATGTTCTCCCCGTGTTGCGCGGGTTTACTCCGGGATTTCTCCGGTTTCCTCCCGCACACCAAAAAAAAAAAAAAAAAACATGTAGGTTTAGGGCGCTCGCGCACGCAGCGACCGGCAGCCAGTGGCTTGTCACCAGACTGCAAACCAAGTCTACCTACGGGTACAAATAAGTAACAAAAAAAAAAAAAAAAAAAAACAAAAAAAAAACCTTGACCTTTTGACCCCACACCTATAGTCAGAGGTCAGGATTCCAAGGTGAACCTATATACCAGGTTTGGTAGCCCTAGCTTTACTCATTTTATTTTTTTAATAATAAATGTAGCATTTACCATAGTGCAACTACATTGTTAACTTTGAATTTTGACCTTTGACCCCTTGACCCCAAAACCATAGTTAGGTGAGGGTGTAAGTCGTCCAAGATGTGTATCTGATACAACTACTTTATCGATTTGAAAAGCCTACATTTCTTTCAGTAGCTATTGTGTTTAGAAGATTTAGGGAAAAATCTGACCTCTGACCTCAAGGTCCTCCAATGAGAGTGAAATTGCACTATGCACATCATCAGAGTATATCAAATCATGGTACCAAGTTTCAAAACAATCAGAACCAAACTGTAGGAGGAGTTGATTTCACAAGACAGTTGCTGTCTATGAAGTGAGGTGAAACAGGAGGTCATAGGTCAGGGGCTACAATTACTGCAAAAATTATCCAATCAGAACCAAATTGCAATATGCGCATCATCGGTGTATATCAAACCAAGGTATCAAGTTTGAAAACAATCGGACCAAAACTGTAGGAGGAGTTGATTTCACAAAAGTGGGACAAAGGGACAGACGGACTGACCCATAATATAATCCCCTGCTGGTCGAAGCTCAAAGGGGTCGACCCCTTTGAGCTTCGACAGGGGGGGGTAAAAAGGAAATGAATAAATTGATTATTTGACCAACGTGTTTATTTTATTAACACAAGAACCGTCAAGATGGTCTGATGGAGACTCTGGGGTTTTATTATATAAATAACTTCTACAACAAGTCTCCCAGTTCACAACTTTTTATAAATATGTGCGTTTTATGATTTCTGAAATCTGGAATGTAATACAATTAAACACACACAATTTCACTTACTCCTCGGACCGCTACAGCAGAGACTCCTGTCAATGAGTTACTACAATGTTGCAATTTCGAGGGACTTTTCTATGAATCGGTGCTCTTTTTTAAAAAAAAATAATCTCGCTGTTTTCCTCCTATTGTCTATCCTGAACTGGGAGAGCGAACTAGAGAGAAGAGAGAACTGAATTACTGTTTTATGCACAATAAAAAGAAACAAATATAGAAATATGGATAGAGGGGAAAAAAGGAAGAAAATTGACAATGTGGAAAAGCTTTTGTTTCAAGAGCGAGGGAAGTCTGACAGATAGAGAGGAGAGAAAACTCCAGATTTCGAG
Organism: Pholidichthys leucotaenia; assembly: GCA_020510985.1. Taxonomy (NCBI): domain Eukaryota; kingdom Metazoa; phylum Chordata; class Actinopteri; order Cichliformes; family Pholidichthyidae; genus Pholidichthys; species Pholidichthys leucotaenia. The sequence goes on from CM035850.1 coordinate 139,430,126, forward strand.
TGTGAACCTCCACAGAAAAAAAAAAAAAAAAAGTCATTGTCCACTGACACATCTGTATGTCCACTCCAGGTAGGAAGGCTATCCTATTGTTTCCTATTTTATGGATACAAATTCATTTAGACGGCTATATACTATAAACAAATGAAATTTTTAAAAAAAACCTCTGCTGGCTGATGTCCAGTTCAGCACAACCCCAATCTCTGTGAGATCGTGTCTGTTCATATAATCTGTTATGTCATGCTAAATAAAGTCACGTGCAGAGAGAAGATTCTGTCTCTTCAGCCACGTGCCCTTGGTTCTCACCGCTGTCTCCTCCTGGCACCAACAATCGCTGTGGTGTGAGGTGCAAATGACTTAAGACATGCTTTTTTGGGGTGTTAAATCCTGGTGCAATTAGCAGGAGGTCGACAACTGCAAACGTTAATAAATCACCTTGCACCAGTCATTTAAATACTCTTCTCCCTCAAATTTGCGCTTTGACATGACAGCTCCTACAAATACATATGCAATGAAGCCAGGTGCAAAATTAACATTGTCCACGCCTTTCCACCACTAATTTTGCACTGCACCCTTTAGTAAATCTCAACAGTAGTGTTTTTACCACCAAAACAGGACTTTGCGATGGCGCTGCACGTTAGTAAATCTGCCCCGTGGACTTTTCCATTTGATCTGGACCTAAAGTCCAGGTGTGAAACTTCCCTTGAATATCAGTCTGGACCAAAGAGCCAAAATTTGGACAGACAAAAATAGGAAGTCTTGGTCCACAACAAACTGAACCTTCAAACAGAACCCTGAAAGCAATTTTCAGAAAGGTTCAGACTCTCGGACCCAACATAGGAAGCGTGCACGTATAACCGGAAACTTTGTGTGACGAAATTTACGTCATCGTCCCCACTCCGCTAGTGTCTGCAGTGCTCGACCGCGGATGACCGCATGCAGCCCAAATTTTGTGACCGTGCCGCCTGCCCACGACCTGAATGCGCTGAAAAGCTCTTGCGCAAGACTGAAGGTCCCATTCACGAGGTGGTGATATTGACACAGCATGCCAAGACAAAGATATGACAGCTGAAAAAAGGGAAAATGAGTCATGGTAACACTCAGGGAGAGGAAGAGAGGATGCAACCAAGAGCATACGAAAGATTACTAGATGAGCAATGCCACCTTATGATCATAACAGCTGAGGAGAAAGACAAATATCTTTTTTAATGATTGACATTTTTTTTGATAATTTACCAACTTTTCCTTACCAATATCTGTAGATGATGCACACCAAAATTTCAAGCAATTTCATTACTGATCTTTAAGGAGTTAATATTTTTTTCACTTCCACGTTTTTGAAAACATGCTGCAGACAACTTCATGTTTAGAGCATAAGACCAATAAAGCAAAAGTTAGGGGAGGTTTATGGAGATTAGAATGAAAGAATTTAGAGTATAAGCCAGGCTGTTTTTGATACATTTGTGAAACTTTAAACTGATTATTATAGCACCACCTATGGGTGCAGTATCTTATTTTTGGATCCCTGGGTAGTGGGGAGAATTTCTGACCTTTCTGTCAAGCTTTTGTTTGTTTTTTTTGTTTGCTTGTGTGTTTCTGCACCTTACAATTTTGCTGTCGAAGAAGAAGAAGAAGAAGAAGAAGAAGAAGAACAACAACAACTGGACCCCGAACAATATTGCAGCTAATAAGCAAAACAAACATACCCCACATCATTTCCATCAGTGAGACACACAATACAAAGTCTGCAGTCTGGAAATTTTGTCTTTATGTTTTCCAGCTCTAGCCTTCCTTGTTGTAGAGCATCATACAGCAGTGTACGTCCAGATGGTTTAAGAGTGCGCACATATTCCTAGAAAAGGGAATAATTTGTTAGGCTAAATCACACATAGAAAGAAAATAACATTCAAAAGAAAAATTATGAAATGTTGTGTATACATACCTTAAACTTTTCAAGTGTTTCTGTAAATGTGTGGAGAGTTTCCACTGTGGAGTCAAACTTCACAAGGCCAATGATGTGGTGGAAATCATAAGCCATGGTCCGTGATGCAAAGTTATCAAAAAGCTCTTTAACAGCATCAATTTTCAGTATGTCCACACTTCCATAGCATTTTTCTCCCATTGATGAGCTTGTGTCAATTAGCACCTGATGAAATAAAAGTGCTTGCTTGAGATCTTCTTGTTAGTATGTCTTTACCAAATTTGGTTCACTTACTTAATAGTGATTTCACCTGAGAAACTACGAACATAATATGATGAAATTTTCAGTCTGAATAGCTTTTTAAAGAACAAAGTGTAATGCAAAAACTTAACTACCTCCTGACAAACAACACATTTTGATGATTTTTTAAAAATTGGTGTTTAAGGGGGCCACCTCGACTTTTTAATATGCCAAATCTATGTATTTCTGATACTGTATCAGAATCACGACGGTGTAGAGGGGTGCGTTCAAGGATGAGACAGGGTTATTTCTCAGGATCAGTTTTATTGAACACACACATCCTCTATCATATCTCTCAAAAGCAGAAAAGGCAGAACAGTCACGTATCACGCTACTTATACACTGCAGAAGCCACACCACCTAAGTCACATGTTGCTTATGCAAACATACAAGCCATGGTACATAAGCTCAATCACAATGCCTCTTTGATCTCCCCCTATTGTCCTTTATCCCTCGATGTTCCGGGACTCCCACTGGGGCCTCCTCTCCAAGACAAAAGGCTGGAACTGCATCTCCTGTCCTGTCCTCTCCTCTCGGTCTCTGCCGGCCCAGACCTCCTTTGTCCTCTTGAGACGTGAAGCCCCCAATACACATGTAGTCATGCATATGTGGGGAATATAAGTTCATTATATGTGCCACATAACCCCCCCAAACGTCTACTTCAAGGACAAACATACTCTGATATACATAGCAGAAAATGTTACAGCCTATCACAAATAGCAAGGAATATCACAACATATCACACTTCCGTCCTCAATTGCTTGGGCTTTAATCTCCTGCCATATCTGCTGTAAGCGGGCTTCGCTCCTTCTGCAGCAGCTCCTTGTGCCTGTGAATCAGAGTCATTAGTGCATCCCTGTGGTGGCTTAGAACAATGTCTTCCCGGTGGCCTGCCACGGCGGGGGGCCCTGGCCAGCTGCACGTGTTCATCAGCCAAAACAAAGGCGGGTTTGAGTCTATTAATGCAGACCAACTCTTTTCTGTCTCCCAAATCAAGCAAAAAATGTTTCTCCCCAGTTTCTAACACTCTGAAAGGCCCATCGTAAGGCGGTCGTAAACCAGGCCTTTGAACATCATGTCTGACAAAAACAAATTCTGTATTTTTTAAAGCCTTGGGCACAAAAACGCACGGAAAACTGTGATGAACTGGGCCGGGAAGGGTGTTTGATCCCGTGTCGCTCTGCAACAGCTGAGCGGGGGGGGAGGCAGTTTGGTGCCGGGTTGTCCGGGAGGAACTCCCCCGGCAAACGGAGGGGTTGGGCAAAAACTAATTCCGCCGGGGAGGCTTGCAAATCCTTTTTAGGTGCAGAACGCAACCCTAATAAAACCCATGGAAGTTTATCCGCCCAATTTGTATCCGTAAGAGACGCTCTAAGGGCTGCTTTCAATGACCTGTGGAAGCATTCGCACAAACCGTTGGCTTGGGGGTTATACGCGGCCGTACGGTGAATTTTCACCCCCAGGCTGTGGGCCATAGATGACCAGAGTTTGGAAACGAATTGGGGGCCTCTGTCAGACATTATGTCTGACGGGACTCCAAAACACACAACCCAAGCCGTTAAAAAAGCGCGTGCAACGTCTGCTGCTGTAGTTGACACCAGAGGAACCACTTCTGGCCAGCGCGTGGTGCGATCCACCATCGTCAAAAGGTGTGTGAACTCCTGCGACAACGGGAGGGGGCCCACCAAGTCGACATGCACATGATCAAAACGTTTAGCCGGAATGTGAAAAGGCTCCAAAGGGGCTCTTGTGTGCTTGTGTATTTTGGCTCGCTGACATGCTACACAAGCCGCTGCCCATTCTTTAACCTGTTTACGCAACCCCGGCCAAACAAATTTTTCCCCCACCATTTTAATCGATGCGCGCACCCCCGGGTGCGCCAGGGAATGGATTGAGTCAAAAACGCGGCGGCGCCATGCAGCTGGAACCATGGGGCGAGGGCGCCCCGTGGAGACATCACAGATTAGAGGGGGCATACCTATCTGCTGCACCCTGTGCTCCAGCCTTAACCCTGTTGGTCCAGACTGGAGCGCGCGCACATCCGCGTCGCTAACCTGCTCCGCGGCCATGGCCGCGTAATCTAAACCTACGCGGACCGGGGCTGCAAGCGCTTCTGCGCCACAAACCTGGCCCGTGGCCACGGCCGCCGAGTCTGCCCCCAGGGGACCTGATGTTGTCACTGCCCGCGAAAGACAATCTGCCACTACATTATGTTTACCTGCGACATGCTGAATATCAGTGGTGAACTCCGATATCGCGGCCGGCTGTCTTTGTTGCCGGCCTGACCAAGGTTCTGAAATCTTGGCCATCGCAAACGTTAGCGGCTTGTGGTCTACAAACGCGGTGAAACGGCGCCCCTCCAGCCAGAACTGGAAATGGCGGATGAATAAATGCAGGGCCAACAGCTCCCTATCGAACGCGCTGTATTTCCGCTCGTTATCACGCAAGGTTTTGCTGAAAAACGCGAGAGGTTGCCAGCTCCCTGCCACAAACTGCTCGACGACCGCCCCCACCGCTGAATCAGAAGCGTCCGTGGTGAGCGCCATACGAGCCGTTGGCACCGGGTGTGCCAGCAAAGCAGCGTTCGCTAGGGCTGATTTGACCTGGGTGAATGCGCGCTCCCGCTCCGGGGACCACTCGATCCTATTTGCAGGTTTTTGCTTTTTAAGTGCCGCGTACAATGGCTGCATGAGCTGTGCTGCGCTGGGGAGGAAACAGTTATAAAAATTAACCATCCCCAAAAATTCCTGCAATGCTTTGACCGTCTGAGGTTGGGGAAACTCCGTTATTGCGCGTACTTCATCGGGCAGCGGGACCACTCCTTCTGGTGAAACGCGGTGCCCCAAAAAGTCTATTTGCGTCGCCCCTAACTGGCACTTTGCTGGATTAATTATTAACCCGTGCTCTGCTAGCCTTTGGAAAACTGCTGTGAGGTGGCTTTCGTGTTCGACTTCGGATGTGCTGGCTACCAAAATATCATCCAAGTAAACGAACATGAAAGGAAGGCAGCGTAAAACTGCATCCATCATGCGCTGGAACGTCTGTGCGGCACCTTTGAGTCCAAAAGGCATGCGCAAAAACTCAAAAAGCCCGAAAGGAGTTATTACCGCTGTTTTGGGTATATCTTGAGCGCGGACTGGGACTTGGTGGTAACCGCGCACCAAATCTATTTTAGAAAAAATGCGCGCCCCCGCTAAATGCACCAAAAAATCCTGGATGTGCAGAATAGGGTAGCGATCGTGTGCTGAAGCGTTATTTAACCTGCGGAAATCGCCGCAAGGTCGCCAAGAGCCATCAGCCTTGGAGACCATATGCAGTGGTGAAGACCAGGGGCTGTTAGAGCGCCTAATGATGCCCAATTTTTCAAGGTTGGCGAATTCCTCTCACGCAATGGCCAGTTTAGCTGGGTCCAAGCGCCGAGCTTTTGCAAAGACGGGGGGGCCGGTGGTAGTTATGAAATGTTCCACCCCGTGTTTCGCTACTGACGCCGAAAACGTTGGGACCGTGAGTGTTGGGAACTGAGTGAGTAGTGCTTGAAACTTACCACCCACAGCTGTGAGGTTGGGCTGTGCAGTAGGCGGGGCCACCCGAGCTGTACAGGAAATGGAGTGGAAAGACAGTGCATTAACCATACGTCTATTAGCAAGATCAACCAATAAACCATTTGAGCACAAAAAATCAGCACCTAACATATCATTATTGACTTCAGCTATGACAAAGGTCCACTCGAATGTCCGACCATGAAAAGACAGAGGGAGGGTCTTCTCCCTGAAGGTCTTGATCTTCGAGCCGTTCGCCGCTAACACCAGGGGTCCGTTGGCGGGTCCCAGCCGGTCAGCGTAGGAAGGTTTGATGAAACTTAGCTGGGAGCCTGTGTCCACCAGGAACTGCCTCCCTGACTTCGCATCTGTTATGAAGAGCAGCTTGTTCTTCTCGCCGAGAGCAGCAGCTGCTACTGACTCTCAGTCTTGGCGTTTCCCGAGCGTTTGAACCGGCACGGTGGAATGCACTTGCGTGCCTTCTTGGCGAAGCGTCTATGATAAAAGCAGAGGGCGCCGTCCGCTCCGCTTCTCCTGGTCTCCGCCGCTGCTGACGTCAGCGAATCCGGTGCCGCAGCCTCTGGACCTCCACCGTCTCCCAGTGATGCGCTCAGCTCCGTTGCCGCCGTCGTGGCCGTGTGCCGCCTATGGGCGCCGACGAGACGCTGTGCCTCCTGGCCCAGCTCGTGGTACTCTCGGTTGGTCAGCAGCTGTGAGTTGGCCAGGGTGACTCTCACCGCTGGCGGGAGTGTCCTGAGGAAAAGATGGGCGAAGATAAAACTGTCGTCGTCATCGCCTCTCAGATTCAGCATCCTCGCCATCAGGTCAGCCGGCCTGTCTGCCTCGCCCTCCGTCAACACCAGGAGCTTCTCTGCTCGCTCTCCCAGCGAGGGGGTGAAAGCACGGATGAGGGCGGCTTTCAGTGCGCCGTACTTGTCATCTTCTGGTGGGTGGTTAGTCAGGCTCTCCACCCGCTGCACTGTGAGGCTGTCCAGCTTCGCAACGACATGGTAGAACTTCGTTGTGTCCGCTGAAATTCCCCGAAGATGGAACTGCGCCTCCACAGTGGTAAACCAGGAGCGCGGGCTGTGTTGCCAGAAATCGGGCAGCTGGACTGCGGTAGCTGCGTTAGCCCGGTTGGCTCCTGACGAGTCCGGTGCGTGAAGGTCGTCACCGGCCATAATTTGTCGTAGGTCACCAGTGTAGAGGGGTGCGTTCAAGGATGAGACAGGGTTATTTCTCAGGATCAGTTTTATTGAACACACACATCCTCTATCATATCTCTCAAAAGCAGAAAAGGCAGAACAGTCACGTATCACACTACTTATACACTGCAGAAGCCACACCACCTAAGTCACATGTTGCTTATGAAAACATACAAGCCATGGTACATAAGCTCAATCACAATGCCTCTTTGATCTCCCCCTATTGTCCTTTATCCCTCGATGTTCCGGGACTCCCACTGGGGCCTCCTCTCCAAGACAAAAGGCTGGAACTGCATCTCCTGTCCTCTCCTCTCGTCTCTGCCGGCCCAGACCTCCTTTGTCCTCTTGAGACGTGAAGCCCCCAATACACATGTAGTCATGCATATGTGGGGAATATAAGTTCATTATATGCGCCACAACGGACCTCATGATACAATATGTACTGTGATACTTGGATCACAACGCAATACTATCACAATACTATAGAGATTCTGAGTCACGCCCCCCTCTACGTACTTCCATGGACCTTAAATGGGAAAAATTCTCCATTGCAATGGATGACAAGAGCGAAATTATCTTTTGATCCCGATCAAATTTTGCCACAAGTTACACATATGATGTTTGTCAATTTAAAAGATAATTTTCTACGTAAATAACAGTGTAGGCTGTCGTCTAACAGTTAAGGTTTAAGGTTGTGAAAATATGTAAATTGAAAAACTACAAACACAGACATGTTAAGCTACTTCACGTTTTCAAAGAGCGCCCAGAGTGAAGTACCAACAGTCCTCATGATCAGCTACAGCTCTCAAAATACAAAACAATACATTTGTGTTGTTTTTCTCCTCTTTGGATCATTCTTTCATCAGTCAGGAAACAGGAGGTGATATTTTAATAATCTAGAGTGATGGTGAATGTTCTTGCTATAGACAAGATCTTACGCCTAGTTGCTCCAGAAAATAAAAAAAATAATGCCCTTAAGTAATTTTAAACAACTGGATTAAGGAGAAGTTTCCATCTGTCTGATGGCTGTGATTGTGAGGTGAGCGGTTAATTATGTAGGATGTTATTAACTTAGGGGTTTTTTTTTATGTCATATTCAGGCATAATACAGCAGGCATCTCTCCCCTCAGATATTTCAAAAATCATAATTACATGTTAAATTTATTTTTCCTGTGATGTGTTCACAGAGTCTAGACCATCCTTTGTAATTTATTGACTGATTTTAAAAACTTGACACTCTCAGTTGTTTTTGTTTTTTGGGGGGGCTATGGTCTTCAACTTTTGATCAGCTGATGAACAGCCTTGTCTGAGTTTCCTACTCTCTATTTTCTGTCTCCTGCTCCAGTTTCTTCTTTTTGTGTTTTGAAGCTCTCCTCACAACCTGGTTATGATCCACCAGCGCAAAATACAAATGAAGAGTTTGTTTGCAAAAACAGGTAAGTCCAATTGGTTTCATAATGACAAAAAAATCTTTTCATCTGTTGCTTTATACGTGTTAGTATTTCCAGTTCAGCTTCTAAGACATGGTCATTTGAAATATGAGTATTTCAGACATAACAAAAAAAAAAAAATTGAACACCAACGCATTATTTTTTTGGCAATTTATGAGTACACAAACAGATAAATCCACAACACATACTTTTGCAAAAACAGACATGTCCCGAAAACCATGCTAGTTTGTCTAGTGAACGCATCACTGGTTCATCTGCTTCATTAAAATTATCCATATTTGACATAAAATACAACAAAATTGTAAAAAAAAAAAAAAAAAAAACTGTCAAGGGAAATCACGCAAAGCGAGCAGACCCAAGTAGGGGTCTCCACAGAACGCTGCCACAGCAGATGGGCACATTATTGGCTGGCTTCAGCATCTAGACACGTGACTGGCTGATCCTCGCTGCACCATTGAGTCACGTCACCAAAATACCAAGCGCTGATTTGCTGTGTGTGGAGTTATCTGCTTTTGTGAAAACAGGGTCCCAGCATTTATCGGCTTTTGAAAAAAAAAAACCCAACATGAACTTTGGTAGTGTATATAACAGCGGATATAGCGGATTTCTAGAAAAAAACAATTTGAACTTCTATAAGCAGGTAATGTGAACAGTTGCTTGTTGTACAGAGGGGAATTTTCTTGGAAGTGGCATTTATCGGTTTTTGCAAAGGAACTCTACAAACACTTTTTTCCCCTGGTCTTAAGATTTTGTTTAGGAGTGTATTGGTTTTGCATCGGTATCAGCCGATACCCCAATGTAAAAATATTGGATCGGACATTAAAACAAGCAATATCAGTAATGTATGAGGTTTTTTTATTTATTTATTTTTTTTTACCAAGACCTGCCTCCTCTTACTTTTCAGCTGTAATTAATCATGCTAGAGCAATTATGCTAGCCCTGTCACAATAAGGGATGAGCCAATACCACTTTTTCAAGTCTGATATCGATCCAAACTCTTTTATTTAGAACAACAAAAGTACAGAACATACTTTGCTGACTGGCTGCATTTTGCACACATATAAAAATATAACTCTAAAAGTCAAAGAAAATATTAGAAACTTGACTCAGTGCAGCAACGCTGCTCCTTTTTTTTTAAAATGTTAACCTTTGTAACATCGGCAGCATTTCACTGGTCAGCCCCATGTTAACATGCATTCTGAAGGTTTAAGTTTACACCAAACTTTAAAGCTGACTATTTAGGTAAACATTCAGATGAAATGCAAAGTTCCACTTTATGCATGACATAAAAAAAAATGCTGTTGCTCTGAAAATAAAGGAACTAACCCTTTAATTTGTATTTTTGCCATCCATTATTACCTCTGCCAGGCCGAAAAGGCCAGGAGGAGGTTATGTTTTTGCCAGGGTTTGTGTGTTTGTCTGTCTGTCTGTCTGTCTGTCTGTTGGTTAGCAAGATAACTCAAAAAGTCTGGGACGGATTTCCATGAAACTTTCAGGCGTTGTTGGAAATAGTACAAGGAAGAACTGATTACATTTTGGGGATGATCCGCATCACCGTCTGCATACAGGAATTTTTTAAAGCATTTTTTCCACACTGTGACATATGGCCATTTTCAACATGTGCGCAGGCGCAATGGACGGCGCTGGGCGTCGTGTCTGACCAACACAAACTCCGCCTTCTTCAACGTTTTAGCCACAAAAGCATGCGGAAAACACTGCTGGCCTGGGGCCGCCAGCCATAGGCGCTGCGCACATTGCGCTGGTCGTCGTGTCTGACCAACACAAACTCCGTGTTCTTCAACGTTTTAGGCACAAAAGCACGCGGAAAACACTGCTGGCCTGGGCCGGCCAGCGTGCGTGTTTTTCCGCCACGCTGCAAAACCTGACTCGGCCACCTGTCCGCCGCCCGATTATTTGCCACAAATTCCCCGCCCAGCTATAGGCGCTGCGTAAAAACGACCTCTCTGCCGGGGAAAATTCTAAATTCTGTTTTGCCGCGGAGCGCGGAGGTAATAATATAAAACCCACAGCAACCTGTCTAACCAATCTGCATCCGTCAGTGGAGGAGATGGACACACCAACACTTCAGTTTATTACCTCCGCCAAGGAGGCAATGCTTTTACAACCGTAAAACGGGGCTATAAGGGACGGCGGGGTAATATGGGACACTTTTCTAAATGTAATTCTGCTTTTTTAATTTTGCTTCCGCCTACATTTGATGAAGGATTCATGGATATTTGACAATAACAACACAACTCAGCGTCCTGCTCAAAATAAAAAAATCTGAATTACATTTAAAACATTTCCCAGAAAAGTGTCCCTTATCAACCCGCCGTCCCTTATAGCCCCGTTTTACACTACTGAACCACTAATCCTATCACTATCACATTGGTTGTCATTCATTAATTGTCTGTTTATTGCACTGTCCATGTCAAATAAACAAATAATCATTGTGAATCCAATTGCTAGTCATATCTTTTCATGCTCAGGGAATCTGAAAACGTACACACAAACACTGTATGGGGGGAACTGTGCCGCTTGGCGGAGGTCTGCGCTCTCAGAGTGCTTTTCTAGTTATCATAGGTATTCCTCGATTTATTCAGTAGTGTTTCTGATATTATTCTGTCCTTTCTTAGTTTTTAGGTTTGCTCTTATTTTGAAGCCATACCTGTTCCATTTCCTGTAGCCTTATTGTTGTAGTCTGCTTCCAGTTCACAGTTATGATTTGCTATTAATGTTTCTGTTACCTAACTCTCACCAGCTATAACTTACTGCCGAAAGGTAACCCATATTATGTTTTCGTTCCTGTCGTTTTCCACGCTCCTGTCTGGTTTATACTTTAAGCTATATTCTTTTGTTTACATTTCACTTTTAGCGTATCCAGCCTCCAAACTGGAAAAGCAGCGGCTGCTGATGCGTAACACACTTTCTTCTGCTCAGTTCTTGGCACAATTCGGCATACTTCTTTATGGTGATATTTTTGCAAGTATTTTATTAAGCTGGTGGTGTTAAAATTGTAAACACTGGTACCACACAGCAACATACTGAGGCGAGTCCCATTGACAGGCTCCAATGACACGTGACACTCATTGCTTCTGTTTACAGAAGCTGTACAAAACCTGGCTGAGAACGTGATCGCACCTTTATTTTATTTAATTTATTTTTTTTGGCTTTGATGGTTTTATTGACAGAAATAAAGCAGCAGATCAGTTCACTCATGTTTCTGAGACTTTGATCAGATTTGATCAAAAACAGCAAATCCACCGTTAATGAGACTAAATGCTGAATGTGCTGATGTGTTGTTTCACATCTGACACATGAAGTTTAGTGAAAAACTCTGAAACAAGCAGCAGCTCCAACTGAAGAAACCATGAGGAAATAAATGCTGATCTTCAATCACTGAAATACACTTTAATCCTTCAATATGACACCAAGAAGTTAGACTCAAAAATATTGACATCAATCAGTCTTGTGGAGTTTTGATCAAGACAAGAATTTTCTAAGATTCTGAGGTTCTGTATAAAATCATAAATTTCCTCAGTTTTTAAAGTTTCACAAGCAGGTTTGTGTGGAACAAACTGAATCAAACAGTACAAATGTCAGATAAAATGTGAATTATTACATCAATATCCATAATGATCCATTCTCAATAATAATATGAACATTATCAACAAGAATATTGACTCAAGAAATATATTCCACTGAATGGAAGTTTGAAACTAAAAATAAGTGTCAAAAATGTCAAACTTTGGTTGAAAAAAATAAAACATTTTAATATTCAAAGATTTTTTGGTAAATATTTAAAAATATGGCAAATTCACCCATTAATCATTAGAATCAAATCTGTTATTGATTTTGTAAATGTAAAATAAAATGACTCCATTTTCTTCATATCATTAACATCAATGCCTTCTTGTTAGAATCCATTTTGTTTAAATTTAACAATTTCCACTATCAGAAAATCAGGAGAAGTAAAGGAATTTTTTTGTTCCTAAACAAGTAAAATAGCCACAAATGTTCACCAGTAAAATTAAATCACTTTGACCTTCCTCAACTTTACAGTCAAGATTTCGGTTTTACAGATTTTGATATCAGAGGTTTTGGCATCTTTAGCTTTTCCAACACTGAAATATGGGAACATTTTCTCAATGAAAGTGTCTTTGTGAGTGTAGATGCGGGTTATGTATTCAGGGTGGTAGAAGGACACCTCCCCCCAGTCATAGTCCAGCTGGACTCTGATCTTCTGGAGACTCTTCTTCACTGAGACAGGCCGACCAACAACATTAGTGTATTTTCCACTGTTATGACACAAACACCAGATTCCATATTTTGGTGAAGCTAAACACTCTCCCTTCCTGTTAACTGACTCTTTAACTAAACCCACATTCCACACAGGAAGATCTCCCACCTCCACCTCCCAGCAGTGTCTCCCTGAGCTGAAGCCCTCAGACCCCAAAACACTGGTATACGTAGTGTTTCTCTCTGGATTATCAGGAAGTTTCTGCCACGTGTCTCCAATTCTCACACTGGTCAGATCATCAGACAGATAGAGCCAACCCTCTGCAGTGTTTGGGTCCAGAATGAGAGGACTGAAGTGGACCTTGTCCTTCATCTTGTCCCAGACTCTGAAGGACAGGTTGCCCAGGTGTTTGGCCACATTTATCAGCCCTCCTGAGACCAGCTGTGGATCTGACACAGACCTCTGGGCTCTGGCTCTGCTCTGAGTGGCTTGATAACTGCTGAGGAACGACCCCTTGTGTTTCTGCAGCTCTTCTTCAACAGCAGAGATGCTGTCTGACAGAGAGGAGATCTGCTCCTGAATCCTCTTCATCTCTCTGCTCAAAGTCCTCCCCTTCTGCTCCTCTTCCTCCCTCACAGCTGCCAGTCTGGACTCCTCTTCCTCTTTCAGGAACTGCTGCAGCTTGTTGAACTCTGCTCTGATCTGACTCTCTGTCATCAACAGCTGCTTCTTGGTGTGTTCAATCATTTCTTTGTAGGTTTCCTCCACTTGTTCGTATTTGTTCCTCTTGTCCTGCAGAGACTTTAAGTCAGATTTCAGCTGCTCCTTCAGGTCACTGACTGCTTCTTCTATAGGAACCACTTTGTGACTCTGATGGTGAGGAAAATCACAGACAGGACACACAGCTCTCTGCTCGTCTACACAGAACAACTGAAGCTCCTTTTGGTGTTTACTGCACACAACCATCCATCCATCCATCCATCTTCTACCGCTTAATCCTTTCGGGTCGCGGGGGGGCTGGAGCCTATCCCAGCATCTTTGGGCGAGAGGCAGGGTACACCCTGGACAGATCGCCAGTCCATCACAGGGCCAACACAGAGAGACAGACAACCATTCACTCTCACATCCATACCTAAGGACAATTTAGAATCCCCAGTTTTGATGCCAATTAACCTAACTTGCATGTTTTTGGCATGTGGGAGGAAACCGGAGTGCCCGGAGTAAACCCACGCAGACACGGGGAGAACATGCAGACTCCACACAGAAGGGTCACCGATGGTCTGGGGGTGGGATCGCACACAACCTCCATCTTCTTTTCTTTTTCTGTCTCACATGATCCACATTTGTGGCTCCCAGCAAAGGTGTCAGCCAGTTCCATCAGAACAAAGTTCGCCACTGTGGGGAGCCTTGAATAACGAAACTGAATTGCATTTAATTCAAGTTTATTTCAAGCATCCATTCCCACAGTCTGCTCTCATTCTTGAGCAGAGAACAAAGAGCATGACACACACCAAAGTCCTCACCTTTAAACATTCTCAAATCAAAGCATCTCCCTTATTTACATAACTCCCCCCCTCTCTCCTCTCGATCCTCAGAGGTCAGGAAGCCTTCTGTTCACACCTATGTTCGAGCCTCAGAGGTCAGGAAGTCTTCTGTCCACACCAATGTCTTCTCTCTCTGTCCTCCACAGGCTCCGGTTCTCCTTCATCGTGAGGTTAAATCAAATATGCCTGTGTCCCACATATACACGTACCACTAGCTAAATCACATCTTATGTCCAACATGTACATGCACCACTACACAGCCATATAACCCCCCCCCAAACGATGAAGAAAGGACTATTCCCTAAAACTCAATAACACATTACTGACTACTGTATAATCAATACCAACATTCAGTCTGTGCGCCGCTTGGGCTTTAACCGTCTGCCGAATCTGCTGTGAGTTGGCCCCGCCTTGCCTGCGGCGCCTTCCTGCTTCGGCTCTGTTGACTGAGGAAGAGAGTGATTATGTGCCCCTTGCGGGGGCCTGCCTTGTCGAGGAGCCACTGCGACCGGCACAAACCCGTCCTTCATGACAAAAGCAGGTTTGAGTCTGTCAATACTGACTGTCTCTTTTCTGTCTCCAAAATCAAGCACAAATTGCTTATCACCTGCCTCCAGCACTCAAAATGGCCCTTCGTAAGGAGGTTTGAGCGTTGCTTTTAGGGCTTCGCGCCTGACAAAAACGAAATCGGCATTTTTCAAAGCCTTGGGGACGAAAACTCGTGGAAAAGCGTGATGAACCGGACCCGGAAGCGTGTCTGCTCCCGTGCGAACTAACGGTCCCAGAGCAGAGAGAGGTGGGGGCTCCGGGTGCTCTGGTAAAAACTCGCCTGGCAGCCTAAGAGTTTGTGCGAATACCAGCTCCGCTGGGGAGGCGTCTAAGTCCTCTTTGGGCGCAGAATGCAACCCTAATAAAACCCATGGCAGTTTATTAACCCAATCTGCATCCGTGAGCGACGCTCTGAGTGCTGCCTTCAAAGACCTATGAAAACGCTCGCATAAACCATTAGCCTGAGGGTGGTAAGCCGTAGTGCGGTGAATTTTGGCTCCTAAGCCATTGGCCATCGCTGACCACAGCTCAGAGATGAATTGAGGTCCTCTATCGGACGTAATGTCCGACGGAACCCCGAAGCGCGCCACCCAAGCCGTTAAAAAAACGCGAGCCACCTCCGCGGCCGTGGTCGTCGCAAGCGGGACCACTTCCGGCCAACGTGTGGTTCGGTCCACCATTGTCAAAAGATGCGTGAACCCTTGCGATGCCGGTAGGGGGCCCACAAGGTCGACGTGTATATTGTCGAACCTTCTGGCTGGAATGCGAAACGGTTCTAACGGGGCTCTTGTGTGCTTGTGAATTTTGGCCCGTTGACAGGAAATGCAGGCTTTTGCCCATTCCTTCACGTGCTTGCGCAGGCCCGGCAAAACAAACTTTTCCGCCACCATTTTCACCGACGCGCGCACCCCCGGGTGCGCCAGTGAGTGGACCGAGTCAAAAACACAGCGGTGCCACGTGGCCGGAACCACTGGACGCGGGTGCCCCGTCGACACGTCGCAGATCAGGGGGGGCATACCGGTTTGTAATCACTTGCTCTCCAGCCTTAACCCTGTTGGTCCAGACTGGAGCGCGCGCACGTCTGCGTCCGCCCCCTGGTCCGCTGCCATGGCTGCGTAATCTATACCCACATGCACCGGGGCTGCGCGCACCACCATGCCGCTCTCCTGCGGCGCGGTCACGGTGGCCCGTTCTGCCTCTGCGCGTGGTGGAGTCGTGAACGCGCGCGAGAGACAGTCTGCTACAACACTGAATTTGCCCGCAACGTGCCTAATGTCAGTGGTAAATTCCGAGATCGCGGCCAGCTGCCTCTGCTGCCTGCCTGACCACGGGTCTGAAATTTTGGCCATGGCGTATGTGAGCGGCTTGTGGTCCACATAAGCGGTGAAGCACCGTCCTTCCAGCCAGAACTGGAAATGACGAACAGCCAAATGCAGCGCCAACAGTTCTCTGTCGAACGTGCTGTATTTTCGCTCAGCCGGGCTTAAGGATTTGCTAAAGAAAGCCGAAGGCTGCCAAACTCCGGCGACCTGTTGCTCAATAACGGCCCCTATGGCTAAATCTGAAGCGTCTGTCGTCAGCGCGATACGTGCTGCCGGGTCTGGGTGGGCCAGGAGCGCAGCGTCAGCCAAGGCTTTTTTAACCTCTGTGAACGCGCGCTCCCGCTCCGGGGACCATTCGACTGCCTGGGTTGGTTTTTGCTTTTTGAGCGCGGCATATAACGGTTGCATGATTTGAGCTGCGTGGGGCAGGAATCGGTTATAAAAATTCACCATCCCCAAGAATTCCTGCAGTGATTTGACCGTTTGTGGCCGGGGAAAATCCGCTACCGCGCGTACTTTCTCTGGTAACGGAACCGCTCCCTCTGGGGAGACGTGATGACCCAAAAAATCGATCCGCTCAACGCCGAACTGGCACTTGGCTGGGTTCACTATTAAGCCGTGCTCTCCCAGCCTCCTAAAAACTGCTGTGAGGTGCGTTTCGTGTTCGTCCTCCGAAGTACTCGCGACCAAAATGTCGTCGAGGTACACAAACACGAAAGGGAGATCGCGTAACACGGCATCCATCATCCGCTGAAACGTTTGCGCCGCCCCTTTGAGACCAAACGGCATGCGTAAAAATTCAAAAAGTCCGAATGGGGTTATTACCGCTGTTTTAGGAATGTCCTCCGGTTGGACCGGGACTTGGTGATAGCCGCGAACCAGATCAATCTTTGAAAAAATGCGCGCCCCCGCCAGGTGCACGGAAAAATCCTGAATGTGCGGGATGGGATAACAATCGTGCGCCGTAGCATTGTTTAACCTGCGGTAATCACCACACGGTCTCCAGGAGCCATCGGCTTTCGGGACCATGTGCAGCGGTGAAGCCCACGGGCTTTTTGACCTACGAACGATGCCCAGCCTCTCTAGGCTGGCGAACTCCTCGCGCGCAATGGCGAGCTTAACTGCATCCAAGCGCCGAGCTTTTGCAAACACAGGAGGACCAGATGTGGGGATAAAGTGTTTCACCCCGTGCTTCGCGACTGTCGCTGAAAAAGTGGGCACAGTGAGCGCTGGAAATTGGGTGAGGAGTGTGTGAAACTTACCACCTGCTGTAGCGACGTGGGTCTGTTCTGGTGGCGGGGACACTCGAGCTGAACAAGGGAGAGAGTAAAAAGAGAGTGCATTTACCAGCCGTCTATTAGCAAGATCAACTAACAAACTGTGTGAGCACAAGAAATCCGCACCCAACATGTTGAAACTCACCGCCGCTATTACAAAAGTCCATTCATATGTGCGGCCATGCAAGCATAAAGGCAAGGTCCTTTTCCCGTAGGTGTTGATGCTCGAGCCATTTGCCGCCGTAGCTCCGCTACCGTGGGGTCCAGCCACCCGGTCCGCGTATGTTGGGGTGATGAAGCTCACTTGGGCTCCGATGTCTATGAGGAACTCTCGTCCGGAGCGTGCATCCGTGATGTAGAGCAGCTTGTTGCCTTCACCGAGAGTCGAAGCTGCTAGCGACCCCCGGTCTTGCCGTTTCCCGAACTCCTGAAGTTGCAGGGCGGCACACACCTGCGTGCCCTCTCAGCGAATCTCCGATGGTAAAAGCAGAGATCCTCTCCTCCGCTGTGTCGGGGCCGCGCCTCTGCCACCGGACCAATGGCTCCACCTCGTCGCGGCCGCGCTGCCCCCATCGTCGGCCAGCCTGGGTCTGCCGCCTCTGGCTCCCCGCTGTCGTGGGTCGCCGCTGTGGTTGCTTGCCCACCGCAGGCGTCCAGAATCCCAGCTGCTTCCTGGGCCAGCTCCCGGAACTCCTCCAGGGTGTGACACTTCTTGCCAGCCAGCGTGCTTCTCGCATGCGCCGGGAGGGTGGAGAGGAAGATGAACTGGAAAAGGAAATCATCGTTGTCCAACCCTCTCAGCTGTATCATCTCCTCCATCAGGGCGCTCGGCCTGTGTCCTCCCTGGTCTAGCAAAGACAGGATCCTCCTCGCCCTCACTTCGGCCGAGGGGGTGAAAAACTTAATGTGGGTGGATTTCAGCTTGTCGTACCTGCCGGTTGCGGGTGGCTGCTCCACCAAACTCTGCACACACCGAGCTGTGCTGTTATCCAGTTTAGCGATGACATGGTGGAATTTAGTGTCATCCACCATTACTCCTGCGAGGGCGAACTGCGACTCCGCTTGTAGGAACCACGACCGTGGGTTATCCTGCCAGAAATCCGGCAGCTTGACAACCACTGCGTTCGCCAGCTCTGAACTTCGTGAGTACGGGACCCTGAGACCTTCTCCGGTCATTCTCAATGCCGTTAGTCACCAATGTGGGGAGCCTTGAATAACGAAACTGAATTGCATTTAATTCAAGTTTATTTCAAGCATCCATTCCCACAGTCTGCTCTCATTCTTGAGCAGAGAACAAAGAGCATGACACACACCAAAGTCCTCACCTTTAAACATTCTCAAATCAAAGTATCTCCCTTATTTACATAACTCCCCCCCTCTCTCCTCTCGATCCTCAGAGGTCAGGAAGCCTTCTGTTCACACCTATGTTCGAGCCTCAGAGGTCAGGAAGTCTTCTGTCCACACCAATGTCTTCTCTCTCTGTCCTCCACAGGCTCCGGTTCTCCTTCATCGTGAGGTTAAATCAAATATGCCTGTGTCCCACATATACACGTACCACTAGCTAAATCACATCTTATGTCCAACATGTACATGCACCACTACACAGCCATAGCCACAAGATTATCTTTAGATGATTTTCTCTTACAAATGGGACAGTTTTTGGTTTCCGTTTGTTCCCAGAATTTCTGCAGACAGCTTGAACAGAAGCTGTGGTTGCAGCCCAGAGACACTGGATCTCTGAACGTCTCTAAACACACAGGACAGCTCAGGAAGTTTTCAACCAGAGCAGTTTTCTCATCCATTTCCACTGATGTTTTAACAAGACTCACCAAAATACAGTCCAGCTGACTATTTAATCCACACAATCAGCTTTCTTCGGTAAATCCACCTGTGTTCAATGTAATGGCGTCTCCACTCTGAGTTGTGGTGAAAATCTTTCACAGGTGTTGTAGGTGGGGCTGAGAGCAAAACATCTCCGCACCTTTATTTTAATATTATTAATGCACTGGATCGGTAAATTACTTTTATTCCTTACCAATACCGATCTAGCCATTTTGCCTGGATCTAACCCGATACCAGTACAGCGGATTGGATCAGCTCATCCCTTCTCACAATAAAAGCTGTACACATACATTACAGTAATGAGAGTGTCACACCCTGGACACAGATTGGACAGCTTTCCACCATCTCCGTACTAGTGTCAAGATGTGGACTGGCCCCCATGTCCTCAACCTGAGTTATAGCTTTATTCCTTGACTTCAGGGCATGGGCCCCAGCCCACGTCCTTGCTTTGAGTTTGTTCTTGGGTTTTTCTGTATTTATTATTATTCATTATTATGTCTGTATTTGTGTTCCATAGGATTTGTTCCGTGCTCGATCCTCAGTTGGTCATTATGATTTATTATTACTATTACAGACGTGGACAAAATTGTTGGTACCCCTCTGTTAATGAAAGAAAAACCCACAATGGTCACAGAAATAACTTGAATCTGACAAAAGTGGTAATAAATAAAAATTCTATGAAAATTAACCAATGAAAATCAGACAGTTCTTTTGAATTGTGGTTCAACAGAATTATTTTAAAAAACAAACTCATGAAACAGGCCTGGACAAAAATGATGGTACCCTTAACTTAATATTTTGTTGCACAACCTTTTGAGGCAATCACTGCAATCAAACGATTTCTGTAACTGTCAATGAGACTTCTGCACCTCTCAGCAGGTATTCTGGCCCACTCCTCATGAGCAAACTGCTCCAGTTGTCTCAGGTTTGAAGGGTGCCTTCTCCAGATGGCATGTTTCAGCTCCTTCCACAGATGTTCAATAGGATTTAGATCAGGGCTCATAGAAGGCCACTTTAGAATAGTCCAATGTTTCGCTCTTAGCCATTCTTGGGTGTTTTTAGCTGTGTGTTTTGGGTCATTATCCTGTTGCAAGACCCTCGGGGTCCCTGGGGCAGTGGCATTACAGCAGCCGATAGGAAGAGACTGAACAAACTGATCAAGAAAGCTAGCTCTGTCCTGGGGCAGCGCCTTGACCCAGTGGAGGAGATGGGAGAGAGAAGGATGGTGGCTAAACTGTCATCTCTGCTGGAGTCCAGGTTCCACCCTATGCAGGACACACTGAATGCACTAAGGAGCTCATTTAGCAGCAGACTACATCATCCTAGGTGCACAACCGAGAGGTTTTGCAGGTCCTTCCAACTAATGGCTGTCAGACTGTACAACCTAAGCAGGGCTGCTCGCAGAGATAGCAAAAAGACGTGACAACCTAATAGTATTGAATGCAAAAGATGCAATAGACTTACACAATGGTCCCCTCAGGTATACAACTAGGAATATTCCGGTAGCTACCGAGGGTGACAATATGTATGGGTACATAATCATACCATGTAGGATACTGTAACTAAGTAGACTGTTATGCTGTTTCATTCCATCTAGCTACAATGCTCCACACTGTGTGTGTTTATATATTTACATATTTATTCCATCTAGCTACAACGCTCCACACTGTGTGTGTGTTTATATATTCACGTTTATTCCATCTAGCTACAATGCTCCGCACTGTGTGTGTTTATATATTCATATATTTATTCCATCTAGCTACAGTGCTCCACACTGTGTTTATATAGCCATATATTTATTCCATCTAGCTACAGTGCTCCACAGTGTTTATATAGCCATATATTTATTCCATCTAGCTGCAATGCTCCGCATCGTGTGTCTATATATTTATGTTTATATGTACATATGTATACTCGCTGCTCTTGTTTTTTCTTGCCTTCTGATTGTTGCTGTGAGTGTTGCTATCCCTGTGCTGTTGCAATCCTGGAATTTCCCCATTGTGGGACTAATAAAGGCTTATCTTATCTTTATCTTAGTACTACCTGACAGTATGCAGTCAATGTACAGTTACCTAGACAGTAGCGTAATGTTATGAACAAATTCAATCAGAACTGAATGCAACTGATGCATAAGATAAGTAACATTAATTTTAAATTAGCTCAAATATAAACTCACATGTAAGTATCTAAATTCTTCGGAGACTTCAAAAACAAATTAAAGTTATAAAACAAAATAAAATGCTTTTCCAAGATTTCATGAATTTTTCTTTTTCCCATTCAGAGTTTGCTGGGAGTTTGCTAAAGCAGTGCAGTGTGCGTTGTTCAGCAGGTGGAGTTACAACTTTTTCCACTTCTTTCAACTCTGGGTGATGGCAGTTAATGTGATCCCTGGTGTTTGTGGTGTTACCAAAGTACTTGACTTGTTTTGCAAACTTTACATATTACATGTGTCATGTCTAGCGCTTTCTTTCCCAGAATGTTGTAGAAACAAAAATGCGCCCACACACTTGCCTTCATTGAAAATGCTCCATTTTTTCTTTATTCCAACTGTTTCATCTGGCTGCTAGCTAGTAAGCTATTCTGCATGGTTCTTCTGTGTTGGCAGTGTCAGTGTGTAATTGTGTATCCCAAAGCAGCAATATATGTCACATGACGGGACCCTGGAATCACCGCCAAAAAAAAAATAATAAAATAAATAAAAATAAAAAAATATATAATAATGATAATAATTTTAAAAAATCATTTCATCATTTCTTAATTTTTGTGAATCGATTCTGGATCGTATAAAATGAGAATCTCGATTCTTATGTGAATCGATTTTTTCCAACACCCTTAGGGCCAACCCTCTTGGCGACACAGGTAGAGTGCTGGACTCTGGAGCCGGAGGTTGTGGGTTCGAGACACCGGTCAGATGCCACCAGTTGGGCTTAACTGCCCATCCCCTTGGCTACACTTGGTGCTAGTGAGCAGGATTTACTGGTGGTGTATTAGTTCCATTCTCCAGATACCACTAGTGTCAGAAGGTGGCTATCCTTAACGGAGCCTGAAAGCTTAAATGCATCTCTGACATTGGGATGATGTCAAAAATCTGGAGGGAAATATGTAGCAGAGTCAGTAAAAACCATCCTACTTGGCTTGCCAAGTGGGTCGACCCTCTTGGCAATACAGGTAGAGTGCTGGACTCTGGAGATGGAGGTTGTGGGTTCAAACCCCCAGTTGGATGTCGCCAGTTGGGGCTTAACTGCCAGTCCACTTGGCTATGCATGTTATGGGTTATAAATGATGGGGAATGTTAAATGTTTCCAGAGGTTAATATACATGCATACGTCCTTGGGGGGGGGGGGGGGTTGTTTCGGCCCACCTGGCCTTGTACTCCCACCACCCACCCTGGGAGGGTTTTTTTGTTGGTGTTACCCTTGGGTCATCTGGAAGGCACCCCTTAAGAGGAGGGTACTGTCAGGTCATGGACTGGGGCCCATGTCCTCATCCTGAATTATCGTTTTATTCCTTGTCTCCAGGGCATGGGCCCAGCCCATGTCCTCGCTTTGAGTTTGTACTTGGGTTTTTCTGTATTTATTATTATTCATTATTATGTCTGCATTTGTGTTCCGTAGGATTTTTCCCCTGCTCGATCCTCAGTTAGTCATTATTATTTATTATTACTATTATCTTGGTGTTCATGGTCTCATCTCCCCTGGGTTATTGTCATTATGTCATGTGTATCCCCTGTCAGTGATTGTCTGCTCATCCCAGCTGTCCTGTTTTCCCATACTGGCTGTCATTGTTTCACCAGGTGTTTGTTGTCAGTCCTGATTGGTCTCCCCGCCTGCTCTGTGTTTCTGTAATTAGTCGTTGTCTATATATGTCCACTGCAGTCTGTATTCTGCACTGGTGTCCTCGTCATAGCGGCGTGATCAACACGCTTCATGTCTTGTTCCTGCCTTGTCTAACCTGTATCCTGCCGAGTCTTGTGTTATTTGGATTTTTGCCATGCTGTGCTGAGTTTTGTTGTTTTCAGCCCTCGAGCTGCATCAGTAGTTCACCAGTTCCAAATCAATATCATTTGAACTTGAGTCTCACATCTGGGTCCTGTATCTACTGTACAAACCGTGACAACTAGGAGCACAATGCATTTCAAATGCTCCTGTAGCATTCTCGCTAATGGTGGCAAAAGCAAAGGTTGGACTGCACAGACTGTATGTAATGGCTATTCATTAGAGCAGGGGTGCTCAATACGTCGATCATGATCGACTGACCGATCCCGAGAGTGGTAGACTGCGCAGTGTGGGATGAGGAACTGCCTGGCACCCTGGAGAGTGAGCATGACCAATATCGCCCAGGGTCATCACAGGAGGGTCCCTGTGCCAGAGCCCAAGTTACCCTGGGCGAGGGTACTGGGTGGCACAGTAGGACGCCTGTGACGATGGGTGACGTCGAGAGGCTGGTTTCACCTGTTCACCGGCCCACACCTGGCTTTGTCCTTGGCTTCTTGTTCTGACATAACATTTTTGCAGAATGTTCACATTCAGCTTCTGACATAACACCAGTGTGTAAATTGGTGTCAATCACCACGGATGGTGCCCCCGCAATGGTGGGCCACTCAAATGGGTTTCTTGCAAAGTGCTGGGAGGATGATGATTTCTCTGACTTTCTTAATTAACCTCATCCAGTAGAGAATGAGATTTTGCCACTACAGGCTGACGTTGAGCTTAATTTCACGGCTCATGGATAGTTTTGGAACTCACAGAGGAAAAGTATCCAAACATGAGGAAATGTGCTACCTCCTTGACTGCATTATTTGCCTCTACTTATTTGTGCGAATCAGCCTTTTCCAACATGAAGATTATTAAGTCCAAATACCATTCCACCATGACTGATCATTTGGAAGCCTGCTTGAGACTAGCTACCAGCAACTACTGTCTGGACTATGCAACCCTGGCTGACTCCATCCAGTGCAAGTCATCAGAGTAAGGTAATGATCATAAATGTATTGAATTGTATTGTGCCATAAGGGTTCATGCAGTTATATAATGTACGGCGTACATTGTACGCTAACATATATTGCCATATTTGGCATTTTTTAAAAGTAGGTAGATCATTTTGACCTAGTCATTTTAAAAGTAGCTCACAAGCCAAAAAAGTGTGGGCACCCTTGCATTAGAGGGGCAAAGTCCTGTAATGGACCAACGAGTCAGTTACATGCATACCCATTGTATTGCTAAGATTGTGCACTATGTGCACTAGCATATGATATTATTTTAAAAAATTACAGTTTTTGCACTTCTTTAATACCCCTTGATGTTCTTTCGGACTTCCATGACAGTAAACGAAAGAGCCAAAATGAATACAATTATACCACTATGATGTACGTATAACTGTTTTCAGAAAATAATTTGTAGAGAAAAATTGAATTCTGTCAAATCTACCTGATTAGACACAATTAGATCTATTTTCAAAGTAGAGTAACTGAGCAATTAATCCCAACGTGTAATGAGGACTACTCATTTCCACATTCTTTCTGATCTATCAAAATAAACAAACTCAACAGTACTATACTATCCCTCTTGTAAATAACTGAAGGAGTAAAGGGCTGAAATTACCACTATGGCTTCCTTTGGAGTTCTGGTTGTGACCAAAGATTGGTCATCTCTGTGGTCTCCAGTTCTGCACGAATATTGGGAAATATGATTAAAAACACAAATATATCACATTTGCTCAATGAAAATAACAGTTAAAAGTAAAATATAATAGAAGTTATAGAATAAAATTTAAAAATTAGTCTGTCTGCCACCAACTAAGGTGCTGAACATTCTAATTAGTGGGAAATGAAGGGTCTGTTTTAGATTTGTTTAGACAGTGACTATTACAATAACATAATGGACCCAACAGCACATTGGTGGCAGTTAATTTATTTATTCACAAGTATATTTTTCTCTGTATTTTGAGATAACATACTAAAACTATTACATGATGTTTAATTTAAATGATGTAGTACTCACAAAGCTGCCAGTATATTCACATCCACTTGTTTGAATTTGCCAGATATGCAGTCAAGAACATCAATCATTGCAGGTGTAGCCTTATTCTTATTCTGATAAACTCCAAGATTATCTGTAAAAAGTGTTTGAAAACTGAGGAAAGTCTTAAACATGACTTGACTTTGTGTAAAAAACTGCCAAACTGCCATTTGGAACTTAACACTTAAAAGCTTGCTAATGTGTTTGCCATCAAAACAGCCAATTCAGGTCCAGTTTCAAAACATGCTTCATTAGAAAATAATAATTATAAACAGACAACATCCTCTCATGTTAACATGTTTCTAAAGAAAAACTCCTATAATTCAAACTTGTCAGTTTACCCATTACACACAGCCAACAGACCACACACAATATCCACCCATCTGACCTGGCAACCCACAAACTGAGGTGCTCAGTTGCTGTCTGTGGAGGTCAGTTAGCTATTGTGACAATGTCAGGACAGGACAGTGGTCAGCGAAAAAACAAAACAAAACATACATTAACAGTTGAACCAAGGAGGTTTGATTTCTCTGAGAAATTACAACCTCCCTGGTTACACTCATTTACACATGTACACGCATGCACGCACACACACCCTCCCCCACACACACATACACACACGCACACACCCATACACACATTATACAGTCAGACTTGGGTAGAGGAGCCAGAAATTGTAGCCAGATAAAAGTAGTGTTACCCTATGATATTTATTACTCAAGTATAGAGTAGAGATCAAAATAATTAGTTGAGTAACAGGAAGAAAGTATCTACTGAAAAAGTTGCTTGAGATGCAATTTTAGTCACTCAAACTCAACAGTTTGAGGTTTTTCTCCTGATTTTTTTTTTTTTTGACAGCTTTCTTGTAAAGTTACTACTTTTCCCTTGTAAATGGGAAATATATTTTCACTTAAATTAGCAACTTATTTCCTCATTGTGTTTTTGCCCTTATAAAGTTAGGAGCATTGTACATTTGAGACTGTATTCTCAGAAATTTGTGACATTTTTCTCAAAACTTTCAGACATTTTCTTGTAAATTTATTGCTTTTTCTCATCAATTGGGCGGTGCGGTGTCGCAGTGGTTAGCACTGCGGCAGCACAGCAACTCACCCTTGGCCATGGGATCCCTGGTTCGATCCCAGCCCCTGACCAACAGTGATCTGAGTGGAGTTTGCATGTTCTCCCCGTGTCTCCCCCGTGTCTCCCCGTGTCCCCGTGGTTGTGTGGTGGTTTGGTGTAAACCCCCACAAACAGACTGGACAGACACAGCGCTCGGCTAGAGCAATTAACAGAACAGTGAGATGTGTGTATTAATGTCTACAGGCAGCCCCGCTTCTTCTGGCTCTCTACTGTGATGTTAATGTTGCCTTTCATGCATTGTGTTCATGTGTCCTGTCCTTACTGTGACCTAGAGACAGATCAATATGTAGATGTGCCTTGTAACCTCTTTGCCCTGCAAGCTGGAGCAGAGGCGAGCAGTCTGCCTATGGTTATGTATGTCTCTCAAATGCAAATGTCTCATGCCTGTTCTGCAGTCCCTTTGATCGTACCAACTGCTGAGAATTCTCTTTGATGTATTGTCTGAGTTGGGTATAAATACTGCACAGGTTCTGTAACTCATTCTCTCATTCACTCACTCTTCAACTGCTGCTGGACACACACACTTTGTGTCCTCTCTGCTGAGAGCCGCTGGGCCCGCTCCCGGCGCGCATGCACGGCGCCGGGAGCGGAGCTCGTGACGGCGGTATGATATAATAAACTTCCTTAAAACTCCATCGCCGCCTTTATTTTATTATGCCGCCGCAGTTGTATACTTTGTTGTGTATTCATGGATGATGGGTTTATCATAATTTGGTTCTGCCACAGTAATTATATTGAAAAGTTGAAAACTGCTCTCCATCAGTAAGTATTGGGATCATCAAAGAAAATGAGGCAGGGAATATTGCACTCGCCTCAGAGTGCTTTTGTTTAAAAAGTTGTGATAAAAGCTGCGATGTTTTGAGTTTTTTTTTTGTTGTGGGAAGAACTGTGGGAAGAATTATGAGTTTTAAACCAACAGTGATCTGTGTGGAGTTTGCATGTTCTCCCCGTGTCTGTGTGGGTTTACTCCGGGATTTCTCCGGTTTCCTCCCACATGCCAAAAACATGCAAGTTAGGTTAATTGGCAACAAAACTGGAGATTCTAAATTGTCCTTACTTATGACTGTGAGAGTGAATGGTTGTCTGTCTCTCTGTGTTGGCCCTGTGATGGACTGGCGATCTGTTTAGGGTGTACCCTGCCTCTCGCCCAAAGTTACTGGGATAGGCTCCAGCACCCCCCTTCCCCCCCGCAACCCGAAAAGGATTAAGCGGAAGAAGATGAATGAATGAAAGCAGATGCTTTTTTCCACAGTTTACTGCAATGATATTCTATATAACTCCACAAGAAAAGCACAGGATCATCAAAAATTTCCTATTTAACAGTGATTCGTAAATTAAGCAGAAACTTCTGTAGTATTCACCGTATTTCACTTTGTCCACATTTTATGTTACAGCCTTGGATTAACCCCTTGCACTCTGGTCAATTTCCCTAAAAACGCCTAAAAATAACGTACCCAAAGTAAATCAAAAGCTGTTCTTCAACCCTTTGCAGCATCTTCATGGGGTTGGTCTCATTTAAGAGAAAACACTTTGAATTTTTTGGCAAAACAGTCATAATCTCTCTAAGCGCTCCTGCCACTGAGTAACAGTCATCTAAACATACTGAACTTGAAGAAAATAAAGTTCGCCTGGGTGTTTTTTTGGATACAAATGCTTGCAAATAACACACAGCTGTCAGATCCGGGCTGGAAAATGCAACAGAAATGTAGAACCAAGTGTTATCCAGCTGAGGTCAAAATTTTGTAACAATACCACAAAAAATGAATATATTACACAGCTTTTTTCTTAGGTTGTTCCCAGGCGTTTTTGAACTGTGACAAATTATGCCAAATGGCACAGTTTAGAAAAACGTCTGTAACTTTTGAATGATTCAATTAGAAGCTTCATCTTGGGCTCTAATGAAAGGTGACACTCAGAGCTGTGTGTGTGTGTGTGTGGGGGGGGGGGGGTTGTTTATTCATTCATTCATGAATGAATGAACAAACAAGCCCCCACACACAAAGAAAGAAGCATGCCACGTAAAAAATATGTGGCTTTTTTTTACAAGAAAAAATAACCTACAGTGCACTAAAAATTATACTAAAATATCTGTAATGTAGAAGATAACAACTCCCCCCCCCCCCGCTACAGAGGACGGACATTGCCCATCGCTACATGACGGACAGCAGGGACGGTGCGCCGCGGTCTACTACGCACAGTTAGACTAAAATATCTGCAATAATATCTGCAATCCGCTACAGAAGAGTAGTGTGGGGGGGGGCATTCACGGTCCGGACGTGGCGCACGGACTGGACCCGTGCGCCGCGGTCTTCATGTTGCAATGACGCAAAGTTGTAATTTACCGATCGGTCAAAAGTCATTTTGATTACAATTTTCAAGGATAAAGAATAATTTAGCTTATAACACTTACCTGTCCACAACAGCAGTGTCGCTGGCGATCTTCTTTTCCTCATTGTCAGATGAACATGACGCTGGTCCGCTTGTTACAGACTTGTGGTTCTGGTCACGAGACCCGGTCAAACCATAATTCCATTATTGCGGTTTTGCGCTTCCATGATTGCGGTTTTGGCGAACGATTTTTCAAAACAAATAAGAACAATAGTAAGAAAAAAAAGACTGGCGAACGCGTGTGTGTCACCCAGCGGCTTACACAAAACAGATTTTACACAAGGGACGCACGCTTTCGAACTTCTGTGCTTCAGTTGGCTCGCTGTATTCGCAGCCGTTGGTAGGCGGGTCCTTCTTGCTAGGTTTTCAGTCATTGGTTCTTCAAGGTTTCAGAAACCCAATTCAAGGCTCTTATTAGTCGAATGAGAGGTCAATCACATCTAAACCAATCAAAGCACTCCTTTGGCTTTCTGTTCGCGGCTGTGTCTGTAGTGGAAGAACGGAAATTCAGCTTTTTTTTTCAGTGCACACTAGGACGCACAGTGTGCGTCCTAGGGCGCCCTCGTGTGCCCTAGGACACAGAGACATGACCGCCCGCGGTACACCGGAGTGCAAGAGGTTAAATGGCAATTTTATCTTGACCTTTGACCTTGCAATCCCAGAACCATAGTCAGAGGTCAGAGTGACAGGGTGAACCTGTTACAAAGTGTGGTGACCCTAGCTTTACTTGTACTAAAGCAACAGGGCACAGAGGAAGCTAACCGTGACTTTTGACATTTTGGCTCCAAACCCATAGTCAGAGGTCAGGGTCTAAGCCATCCAAGATTTGTATTAGTCATGATAATATCGATTTGAAAATACATCATTACTTTGTGTAGTTATTGCTTTACAAGATTTAGGGAAAACTGACCTTTAGGCCAAGGTCAGAGGTCACACAAATTTGAACTCATCCGAGATTGTTCATAGATACAACCATAGTATCAGTTTGAACAGGCCATGTCATTTCTTTCTGTAGTTATTGCGTTCACAAGATTTTAGAACAGACCTTGACCTAAAGATCAGAGGTCACCCAAATTCAAACTTGTCCGAGATTTTTCATAGATACACCCATGGCATCAATTTGAAAAGCCCACATCAGTTCTTTCTCGAGTTATTGCGTTCACAAGGTAGGTGTTGATGCAACTGCCGCCACTGCCCATTTGCCTAGCAGAGTGACAACAATACCTCTTCAGACTTTATAGAGTCTGAGGGCTAAAAAAAAGATAAGCATTAATGTTTGCTGGTACACTGTACATTTTTCTTTTTAAGAGTACATAGACTGTGTTTACATCTTTCCAATTAAAAATATGGATGGTGGCCAAATTTTTACAGAAAACACACACATAGTTTTGTTGTTCAAGTCCAGGTGTTCACCAGTATACATTAGTTTTTTTATGATGTACACTAACTTACCTTTATGAAGGAAAACAAGATGTGGATCATCTAATCCCAACTCCTTCAAACGCAGGGGTGGAGTAATGGTGAGTTGAGGGAAATTTTTCATTTCTTCTTCCATGCTTCCAAACGTCTTCCCAGTATGTATGTTGAAGCTGAAATTTAGTCACATGTCTTAATGGACAGGTTACTTAAGGTCTGTCCTAATTCACCCCTTCACCCTTCCCTTAGCTCTGTCCCTCAGTTTTGCATTTCTGTGTGGGGTAGTGCTGTTCCAATTCTCCATAAGGTATACAGTAGTGTGAAAAAGTGTTTGCCCTCTTGATTTCTCATTTTTTTTTTGTATGTTTGTCACACTTAAATGTTTCAGATCATCAAACAAATTTAAATATCACACAAAGATAACACAAGGAAACACAAAATGCAGTTTTTAAATGAAGATGTTTATTATTAAGGGTAAAAAAAAAATCCAAACCTACATGGCCCTGTGTGAAAAAGTGATTGCCCCCCCCGTTAAAACATAAATTAAAAGACTTATATTTGTCACACTCAGATAACATAATGTCTTTTGAAGAACTGAAGATTAAATTCAATCTTAATAGAACACAATTTTTTAAATATCTTCAGCTTAGAAATTTTATTCGATCAAATCAAAATAATGCTCTCGACTTCCGGTTATGGCTGCCACGTAGGACGGACGTGTCTCGCTCTGCTCTGCTCCTGGAAAAAAAAAAATCGGCAAATAACTCTCTCATTTGGGACAGAACGTATCCCAGCATTTGGGCGAAGATATGTCGGCGAAGCCTAAGGCTGGAAAACCAGGAAAAGGAAAAAGCGAGCCGCCGAAACAGTCCAAATTAACGGACTTTCAGGTCTGTGACGCAGTAAACAAAACTCCATATATGGCGGAGGAGGCTGGCAACGCTGCGATATCTGCGGGGAATGGCGCAGATGCGCTGATGGCTGCCATGAGTTCAATGAGAGCGGACTTTTCCTCTAGATTTGATGGGATTATGACAGCGTTGGAAGGAATAAGAAAGGAATTGGGTGACTGTGTAGAACGAACGGCGCAGATGGAGCTCCGTCTCGCTAGTGCTGAAGATGACGTCACCCGTCTTCAATTAAAGGTGCGCACTTTGGAAAAAAAAAAAAAATCTCTGGAAGATAATATTTTGGATTTGGAATCTCGGTCGAGACAGAATAATTTGAGGCTGGTGGGTCTTCCAGAGGAATCAGAAGGTCGGGACGTATGTTCCTTTCTGGAAAAGTGGATTCCGGAGGTGCTGGGCAGCGAGGAGTTGCAATCAGCAGTGGTTCTGGAAAAAGCACATCGTATTGGCCCACGGAGAGATAAGGGACCGCCGAGGACCTTAATTATGAAGTTTCTTAGCAACAGAGACAGGATGAAGATCTTCAACGCTGCACGAGCTAAAAAAGGAGAGATTAAACACCAGGACCAGCAGGTGCGGTTCTACCCAGATTTGGCCACAGGAATCCAGCAATTGAGGAAGCAGTTTGATCCCATACGTAAGGAGCTGCGCAACCTTGGGATTCGTCATGGTGTAATCTATCCTGCGAGACTGCTGACCACGTATGAGGGCAGAACCCACATCTTCAAGACCCCAGAGGAGGCGCAGGAGTTCATCAAGAAGATCAAAGAAGAAGAAGAGACTGGTGGGAGCTAAGCATGAACAAAATATAAGGTAGAATAATTAAGCATTTGCACAGGCATCTGACTGACTTGAAGTAAATAGTAAGTTTACAAAATATAGATTGTATTATATATTAAAAAAACAAAACAAAAACAAAACAAACAAACAAAAAAAAACTATGATGTACAAAGTTGTTAAAAATTTTGGAGTTAAGTTGGAAAACTACAGAGGAGAGTTAATGTTACGTCATTAAAAGCAGTAGAGTTAGGGTGATTGGGAGGATGAAGAAGGAGTGGCTTAGGCTGTTCCCCGTGGGTGTGGAACGGTCGATGGCTATATCGGGAGACAGAATTTTTCTTTTGATTTTGGGGGGTTTGCCACAAGTGTGGGAAGGGGAAATTTGTTTGTGTGTAGTTTGTAGGATGAATGTTCAACCACTCATGTTTTTGCTTCTCTGTATGAGCATGTTTACACTGCAAGGTAATCCCAAACTCTCTATTGATCATGGACCAAAGTGTTAATCTTAATTTAACTTCATGGAATTGCAGAGGTCTACAAAATTTAAAAAAACTTAAACAAGTTATGAATAAAATAAAGGACATGGGTTCAAGAATTGTGTTTTTACAAGAAACTCATCTGATAGAGGAGGATGTTAAAAGAATTAGGAGTAGATGGCAGGGAAGTGTATTCACCTCTTCATTTTCATCCCGAGCCAGGGGAGTTATGACTCTCATACATAAATCAGTTCCTTTTCAAGTGAAAAATGTAATTGGAGACAAATTTGGAAGATATGTAATCATTCAAGGTTCTTTGCTATTAGAAAATATAAATCTTGTGAACTTATATGGTCCCAATATAGATGATCAGAAGTTCTTTGCTAATTTATTTCTCATCTTATCATCACTTACAGGGCAACATATAATAGCAGGGGATTTTAATTGTACATTGAATCCAGGTGTGGATAGATCAACAGGACTGGATTGTACGCACATTGGATGTAGGATGACTATTAATCATTTTATGAAAGAATTGAGATTGTTAGATATATGGAGAGAAATGAAACCACAAGTTAAAGCCTATTCTTGTTATTCCAGTACCTACAAGACATTCTCACGTATTGATTATTTTTTGATTTCCACAGAATTAAGGTCCAAGATTCAAAACTGCTTTTATGATAACATCGTGATCTCTGATCATGCACCCTGTTGTCTAATATATGTAGATAAAAAATTGACAAAGGAATCAGGTAGATGGCAATTTCAGCATAAATGGCTTCAGGATGAGGAATTTGTCAAGTATATAGAAAAACAGATAGACGAGTTCTTTGACATCAATACTACACAAACATCAGCATGTGTAAAGTGGGAGGCTTTCAAAGCTTTTATTAGGGGACATATTATTAGTTATACAGGATCAAAATCTAAGAAGACTCGAGAGGAGAGAGCTAAATTGGAACATAAAATAAAAAGTCTTCAGGAAAAAGTGTATGCAGGAAGTGACCCAAGGTTGGAGAATGAATTACTGATTTTGAGAGCTGAATACGACAAAAAATCAGCGAATAGAGCTGCCTCGAGTCTTCTAAGATTGAAACAATCTTTTTATGAACAAGGTGAAAAATCAGGAAAATTATTAGCATGGCAGATTAAACAATTGGAAATTAAAACACCAATTACCAGTATTATAAGTAACGGACAGGTAGTTATAGATCCTTTAGAAATTAATAGAGCCTTTAGAGATTACTATGAAAAATTATATGATACCAAAAATGAACCTGATTTAACAAAACTAAATGGGTTTTTGAACGAACTATCTATACCGTGTATACCAAATGAAAACAGGGAGATATTGGAGTCTAAAATTAGTCAAGAAGAAGTTGGGCTAGCCATTGATAATATGAAATCAGGAAAAAGTGCAGGACCAGATGGTCTTCCAGTTGACCTTTATAAAAAATTTAAGAATAAATTAATAAAACCTTTTTTGGAAATGGTTTTAGAAGCATTTCAAAATAATAATTTACCATCATACATAAATAATGCCTTAATTATACTGCTGCCAAAACCAGGTAAGCCCTCTAATAAATGTGAAAATATGAGACCAATAAGCCTATTAAACGCCGACCTTAAGATAATCTGTAAAATTTTAGCAAGACGAATACAAGAAATTTTACCAAATATTATTAATCGAGATCAGAATGGCTTTATAAAGGGTAGACAAGGCTTCCATAATGTAAGAAGACTATTTAATATTATTTATTTTAATAAAGAAGCACCGGATACAGCTCTCCTATCATTGGACGCCGAAAAGGCCTTTGATAGAGTTGAATGGCCCTTTCTTTTTGAAGTCCTACAAAGGTTTGGACTTGGAAATAATTTCATAAAATGGGTTCAAATAATATACAATAATGCTACAGCAGAAATCCTAACAAATAACAATATTTCAAAACCAATAAAAATCAATAGAGGATGTCGACAAGGCTGTCCACTTTCACCTTTACTGTTTACTATGGCAATTGAACCTTTAGCGATAGCGATACGTTTACATTCACAAATATATGGAATTAAAGTTGGACCAACAGAACATAAAATCTCCCTGTACGCCGATGATATAATTTTGTTTATGTCGAATCTAAAAAAATCAATTCCAACCTTGTTGAATTTAATAAAGAATTTTGGGGAAATATCAGGATATAAAATAAATAAAACTAAATCTTCAATATTAATGCTAAATGAGACCCAGAGAAATTACCCAGCCCCTGAGGCAAATCAATTCAATGTTGTAAATCAGTTTAAATATTTAGGAATCCAAATTATGCCTAAGCTAGAATCAGTCGCCAGCGTCAACTATGAAGCCTTAATGTCAGATATCAATGAGTTAACTCAGAGATGGATGTCACTACCAATGTCGATGATCGGGAGAATCAATATACTTAAAAGTAATATTTTACCTAAAATACTTTATTTATTTCAATACATTCCCTTATCACCACCTTTAGATCTATTCTCAAGAATAAAAAAAAAGTTAGTGGAATTTATATGGAACAACAGGAGGGCTAGATTACGTCTGTCTTTATTATATTTACCATTTGATCGTGGAGGTCTGAAATGTCCAAATTTTATGTTGTATTATTGGTCGGCACAACTGAGGTCTATGACATATTATTTTTCATCAAATGATCTCCCTCACTGGACTGAAATGGAATCATACAATTTACCTTTACCTCTTCCCATATTCATATACTCAGATTCGGCAAAAAAATTACAAAAACAAGTTAAAAATCCATTTGTAAAGCATATGATCAAAATATGGTGTGAAGCTAAAAACTATTTAAAAGAACCACAGTTATTGTCACAATTTAGTCCAATATGGGGTAATCAATATTTTAAACCAGGGAGAGCGGACGCTGTATTTAAAGTATGGAATTTAAAAGGGATACAAAAGATTCAGGATTTATATTTGCCATGTGCAGACAACATAATGTCTTTTGAAGAGCTGAGGATCAAATTTAATCTCAATAGAACACATTTTTTTAAATATCTTCAACTTAGAAACTTTATTCGATCAAATCAAAATAAAGCTCTCACTCGACCTATTTATTCATCCTTGGAAAAAATGATGATGAAAGATAGTAAAAGAAAGGGTATTATTTCAGAGTTTTATAACTCATTGACACTATCTTCAAGTGAAAATTCACTGAAAAGATTAAACTACTGGAAAGAAGATCTGCAAATTGAAATTTCGGAGGAACAATGGGAATTGGCTTGTACAGAAGCTCAAACCAAATCAATAAATGCACGCCTTAAATTGATACATTTCAAATGGTTAATGCGGATGTATGTTACACCGGAGGAGTTAAATAGATATAACAAAAATATACCAGATACATGCACAAAATGCATGGAAAGTAAAGGAACCCTATTTCATTGTTTATGGGAATGTAGATTAATAAGAATGTTTTGGGAAGAGGTGAGGGTAACAATTGAAAAAATAATCTCAAAACAAATCATACTGAATCCTAAACTGTTTTTGTTGGGTCTGTACCCAGAAAAGCATAATTTCAATAAAAGTGAAAGAACATTCATAGACCTCAGTTTGCTTAATGTCAAAAAATGTATTGCACTATTATGGAAAAAGACTCATAGACCAGATGTGACTCAGTGGTTAAGACAGATGTTAACAAACCTTCCATTAGAAAGAATAACATATATACTGAAATCAAAGGAAATTGTGTTTGAGAATATATGGAGACCTTTTATTGATTATGTAAAAAATTTAAACATAACTCTTGAAGAAGAAGGTGAATGATGTGTGTGGACCTTGTAAATTCCAAACTGGTGAACATAATATGTATACTTATGTATTGGATTGTCTAGACTAAACAGAGGAGCATTGTTGAAGACTTGATTTTGTTGGTGGTTGTTGGTGTTTTTAGTGCATTTTTTTTTTTTTTGTAGTACTTTAGCGTTAGTGTTTGATTGTTTGTATCATGTTTGTTAAAAAAAAAAAGGTTCAATGAAGATATTGTGGAAAAAAAAAAATAATGCTCTCACCCAACCTACTTATTCATTTTTGGAAAAAATTTTGATGAAAGATAGTAAGAGAAAGGGTATTATTTCAGAGTTTTACAACTCATTGACACTATTCTCAAGTGAAAACTCACAGAAAAGACTGAATTACTGGAAAGAAGACTTGCAAAATGAAATTTCAGAGGAACAATGGGAAATGGCTTGTGCAGGAGCTGAAACCAAATCAATAAATGTACGTCTTAAACTGATACATTTCAAATGGTTAATGCGGATGTATGTTACACCAGTGGAATTAAATAGATATAACAAAAACATACCAGATACATGCACAAAATGTATGGGAAGTAAAGGAACCCTATTTCACTGTTTATGGGACTGTAGAAAAATCAGAATGTTTTGGGAAGAGGTGAGGGTAACAATTGAAAAAATAATTTCAAAACAAATCACACTGGACTTCTGGTCTGGACGCCATGGTGATAGCAGCTTAACGCTGAAGCTCCCAGACCCGATCCGTGAAAATACCTTGAAAATCAGATTTAATGGATTTTTGGAAGAGTGAAAATCAAAAGACAAAGTCATTATGCCTAAAGGAAAATAGAAGAGATCGACATTTACCAGGCCAAGACACACATCGGCCGGAGAATCTGACCCAGAGGACATCCCCTCAGAAGCGGAGGAGCTGAATGAAGCTAGCAACAAGGTTAGCTTAAAAATGGTACTTCAAGAACTAAGACAATTTCGCCGAGAGTGTTGGGCCAAATTTCGTGAAATTAAAGACAAAATAAAAAGGACAAACAGCAGAGTAGACCAGGCTGAGGACCGAATCATGGAAGCAGAGGAAAGAATAAAAGGGCTGGAAGAAACCGTGCTGGATTTATTTAAACGACAGTCAAGACTGGAGGCTAAGCTAACCGACCGAGAAGGAAGACTAAGAAGAGACAACATAAGAATTCATGGTCTGAAAGAAGGAGTCGAGGACGGTTTCACCACAATGGCTGCATGCGTGGAATCCATACTGAGAGAGAAGTTGGAAATTCCCCAATCCACCAAATTGAAGATAGAAAGGGCACACTGTACATTAGCTCCAAGGCTGTCGGCGGAAGTGCCACCAAGATCGGTGGTGGTGAAGTTCTCCAACTCCAGAATAAAAGAAAAGGGTGTGAGACTGGCTTGGCAGAAAAAAGGATTTATGCACCAAGAGAGAAAAGTTTTTGTGGAGCACGACTACGCCCCAGAGATCCTTAAAAAGTGTCGGGAATACAACGATGCTAAAAAGGTAGTACAAGAGAAGAAACTGCACTTTCAAACTCCATTTCTGGCGAAGCTGCGGGTTTTTTACGGAGATAAGACGTTTTTCTACAACTCGGCGGAAGAAGCAACCACGGATATGGCGAGAAGAGGGCTCCCGGTAACGGTGTATAAACCCGCAGTAGACCCGATCGAAAGAATAAAGGCTCAAACGTGGTCCACACAGAGACCATCAAAATCCACGAGCCAGCAGCGGGAAACCCAGCGCCAGCGCTATAAGGAAAAACTGAGCGTTTACAGGAGGGAATAGCAATATTTTTAGTCAATCTGTGCATCCAACCCTCCTCCTACAAGGTAACAAACATTAAAGGAGATGCAGAATCAGCAAGTATCAAGTGGTAAAACATTTCATGGAACAGACATAATATTAGAAACAAATAAGTATTTAAAAAAAAAAACTTGTTAAAATAGAAATGTGACAATGAACCACATGATCTCTCCACACTAACAAATACTGTATTAATGTGGCTGTTTGCTGTGATGGTGGTGGGAGGTTGCACATAATTTCATAGGGTATAGGCATAAAAAAAATAAAATAAAATAAAATAAAATCATTACAAGTTCGGATTGGGATCTGAAATTCACGTTAAAAACATGGGACAACTTACAGGGGTAAGAGAGGGCCCTCAGCCCATAACAGAGTTTGAGGAATTTCCCTCAGAGCCAACACACCATCAAGGCTCTTCTAAGGTCACTAAAAAGACCTCAGCTCAGGAAGATCTTTTGTCAGTTTTTTGTTTTAAAGTTTTATATACTATGTTCTTAATGTTTTTTATGTTCTTAATGTTCTTTCAGTTTCTGAGTAGCATAAAAGAGGGCCACCACACTGTTATACTAAATAAGACAACACAATGGAGAAACAGGGTGTAACCAGAGAGACTCCAGCAGCAGTTCACTGCTAACGACTCTGCTTCTATGTGGAGAGGACTGAGGCAAATCACCAACTATCGGCCTCAGGCTCCTAAAGGTCAGGATGACAAAGCCCTTTGTCAAAGACTGTCCCAACATTATGCCCGTTTCAACACCTCATCAGCTGTGTCCAACTCCCCCCCTCCCCCCAGCTCCACTGCCTCCACGGTCCCTATTTCATCAAAGGCGGCCCCCCCTCCTCCCCCCTGCCCTTGTCATCAGTGAGCAGGACGTGCACAGACTGTTCTCCAGACTGAACCCGCGCAAGGCCCCTGGTCCGGACGGCGTGTCTCCCTCCACCCTGAGACACTGTGCGAAAGAGCTGACTCCTGTCTTCACAGACATTTTTAACACCTCCCTTAAGCTATGCCACGTGCTGACCTGCCTCAAATCCTCCACCATCATTCCTGTCCCCAAGAAGCCACGGATCACTGGACTTAACGACTACAGACCTGTAGCGCTCACCTCTGTAGTCATGAAGTCCTTTGAGCGCCTGGTCCTGCCCCACCTCAAGTCCATCACCACTCCCCTCCTGGACCCGCTGCAGTTTGCCTACCGAGCCAACAGGTCTGTGGACGACGCAGTCAACCTGGCCCTCCACTCCATCCTGCAGCACCTGGACTCCCCGGGAACCTACGCAAGGATCCTGTTTGTGGACTTCAGCTCTGCATTCAACACCATCCGCCCCGCACTGCTCCGGAACAAGCTGTCCCTGCTCAACGTGCCTGACCCCCTCTGCAGGTGGATCACCGACTTCCTGACGGACCGGAGGCAGCATGTGCAGCTGGGAAAGACTGTCTCAGACTCTGTCAGCATCAGCACCGGATCACCCCAGGGCTGTGTACTTTCCCCCCTACTCTTCTCCCTCTATACCAACTCCTGCACCTCCAGCCACCAGTCTGTCAAGCTGATCAAGTTTGCGGACGACACCACCCTCATCGGGCTCATCTCCAACGGCGACAAGTCCATCTACAGGAGAGAGGTGGCCCAGCTAGCGTGCTGGTGCAGTCACAACAACCTGCAGCTGAACACTCTGAAAACAGTGGAGATGATTGTGGACTTCAGGAAAGTCACAACTCCTCTGCCCCCCCCTCACCCTCACAGGCTCTCCCATCACCACTGCAGATTCCGTCCGCTTCCTGGGCACCACCATCACCCGGGACCTCAGATGGGAGCCGACCATCAGCTCCCTCATCAAAAAGGCCCAGCAGAGGATGTTCTTCCTGCGGCAGCTGAGGAAGCTCAAGCTACCCACCAAGATGTTAGTGCAGTTCTACACGGCCATCATCGAGTCCATCCTCTTCACCTCCATCACCGTGTGGTACGCAGGAGCCACTGCCAGGGACAGACTAAGGCTGCAGCGCGTCGTGCGTGCTGCTGAGAAGGTGATCGGCTGCAAGCTCCCATCTCTCCAGGACCTGTACATCTCCAGGACCCGGAGGCGTGCTGGCCGGATCATAGCCGATCCTTCACACCCTGGTCACGTACTGTTTGCCCCCCTCCCCTCAGGTAGAAGACTTCGGTCCATTCAGACTAAAACCTCCCGTCACATGAACAGCTTCTTCCCCTCTGCCATCAGACTGCTGAACACTAAGTGACTTATTGTCTCTCGTGCACTATGTACAGCAGCTCAACCAGACTCATGCCAATCATCACTGTTTTCTTTTTGCATTACCGACTGCACTATGTGGTACTCCACAATATCTGCTGCTCACTAATATATTTAAAAACTGCTTTGACTCGTATTACCCACTTTTATTCTACACTTTACTGCTTGTATAGTTTTTTTTACTTCTTTTATTTTATCATGTTTAATGTTGTAGCATTGCACCAAAACAAATTCCTTGTTTGTGTACTACATGAACAATGGCAATAAATCTGATTCTGATTCTGATTCTGAACCAAAATAATCTCATATAATGTAAAATGGATCTTGAATCCAGTTAAAAGATCCAAGATTCTAGGCAAAATGAAAAAAGACAAAGCAGGAATAATATTTTTACTGGAAACCTACCTAACAGATGTGGAGCACACTAAACTTAATAGACAAGGGTTTAAAATGATCTCTTCATCTTCATACAAGTCAGGGAGGAGGAGGGGGGTTGCGACATTGATCTCAGCCAAAATTATATTTGAAAAAAAAATCAGAACACAAAGATAAAGAAGGGAGATTCAGCATGGTACTTGGTCGGCTGGAGGGAGAAGATATCACCCTGCTGAATGCATATGCACCTCCAGGGGCTAACTCGAAATTTTATAAAAATGTATTTGACCTAATGATAACTAAAGCCCAAGGTTTAGTGATATGTGGTGGAAACTTCAATCTAAGATTGAATCCATACTGGGATACATCAGGTAATTCTCCACATCAAAATAACACTCAAAGTAGAAAAACTCGGATGCTACTAAAAGAAATGGGAATCTGTGACGTGTGGAGGGAATTCAACCCCAGTGTAAAAGATTATACATTTTACTCAGCACCACATTCATCATACTCAAGGACTGACTATTTTTTTTATGTTTAATAGAGACATTGGAAGAGTAAAAACATGTAAAATAGGACTGATGGATCTCTCCGACCACAGTCCGATCTATATGGACTTAAGTATCCAAAAATACACAAATAATACATTTTTTTGGAGGTTAAATTCAAATGTGCTGAAAGGACCACTGAAAGATGAATTGGAATCAGATATTCTCAGATATTTGGAAGAAAATGATAATTGAGAAGTATCCCTTTTAATACTGTGGGGTTGTCATAGCCAGGAGCGGCACTGGGGTTAAGCTCCCAGTGCTCATAAAATGCTCCTTACGGCGTGCGTCTCAAAAAGCCTCTGACAACTAAGTCCAACTCCTAGCCTGCCCGTGTGGTTTAGTCTCTAAGCCCGGCGGAACTGCTTTTACTAATAGGAGAAGGGGCGAGGGCGGATCTCTGGCGCCTTAAAACCAGATGCTTCGGGTAGATGGTGGCTCGTCAACCTGGGAAGGTAGCCCATCTAGGGGAAGGTAAACCCTGATTTCAAACCTCCGCTGCCTTGCGGCACACCCGGTCATGGGAAAGGCTTCGGGAGTCAACCCTGAGGAAAAATCCGGAGTCGGAGCCCCTAAGGCAGTTCTCTATTGTGCTCAACATCGTTCTGGCAGCTCCTGCGACGGCGCTGGTGCCAAACTATAGCAGCCCTGCTGTTCCTTTGGATTCATCAGTGACGTGGAGAGGGGGGACATGCTGCATGGGTAACATCTTGTCCTCCATATCTTCCAGCTCCGGCTTGAATCCTACCAACGTCCAACGCTGGAAGGTAGAACACCGGTGCGCATTGGCCTGTTCAGCCACAGGCGGTGCTGTTCCAGCAGAGTAGACGTTTAGGATTCCCTTCCATGGTCATCATAGACCGACGGAAGCCGCCGCCGCCCAATACTGTGGGACGCATGCAAAGCTGCAATAAGGGGAAAGAGTATCGCAAAACTGGCAATCCAAAAGAAACTGAGACAAGAAAAACTAATCACATTAGAGTCAGAACTTAAGAAACTAGAAAAAGAGCACAAAGACAACACTCATTCTAATGACTCGCTCAAAATTAAGGAAATTAAAAAACAAATAAATGAGATCTACACAATAGGAATCTAGAAGAAACTTACATTTCTGAAACAACAATACTATGAAACGGGTAGCAAATCGGC
The DNA here is from genome assembly GCA_020510985.1 of Pholidichthys leucotaenia. Lineage (NCBI taxonomy): Eukaryota > Metazoa > Chordata > Actinopteri > Cichliformes > Pholidichthyidae > Pholidichthys > Pholidichthys leucotaenia. The sequence continues at coordinate 139,472,365 of CM035850.1, forward strand.
AAAATTACTAGCCTATAAATTGAGGAAACAACAAATGGAGAGAGCAATCTACAAAATCAGAGACCCAGTATCAAAGGAAATAAAATTTAGAATTCAGGAAATTCTTAAAAGCTTCAAGAACTACTACAAGAACTTGTACTCCCTCAAAAAACATAAAAACGAATCCGATGCCTTCCTAAATACATTAAACCTTCCCCAACTTACTGAGTCACAAAATAAAACACTATTGTCAGAAATACAACCTAAAGAATTAGAAAAAGCAATTATGAAACTTAAAGCTAACAAATCCCCAGGAGCAGATGGCTTTACAGCAGAGTGGTACAAAACCTTTAAACAGCAACTATCTCCTCTCCTCCTGAAAACATTTAACTATGTCCTCCACACAGGGGAAATCCCCCCCCTCCTGGAGAGAAGGGGTCATTGCAGTCATACCTATACCTGAAAAGGATAAACTAGACTGCTCCAACTACAGACCAATCAATGTGTTAAATCAGGACTATAAGCTTTTTACCACTATTCTTGCCAAAAGGTTAGAAAATATACTGACAGACTTAATTCATTTAGACCAAACAGGTTTTATAAGACAAAGACAGACACAAGATAACATTAGACGTGACATGATTGTTGAACCCAGGAGACAGACGCTGACACGAGTAGATTAATTTGACAATTATTTATTAACTCAGTGAAGAGTGATGAGTGTGTGAATGAGTGAGTGAGTTCATAGTAGTCTGGCCACTGGAGCTGAGCGGGTCTTGCTGCGACCTGGCAACCCTGGAACACACAAGCACAGGATGTTACTACAGTCCGTGAGAACGGAAAGCTGAGACTGTGCTGCTTACTTGCAGGTGCCGCTGCGCAAGTCCTGCTGGCTCCGTGCCTTGGTGTAGCGTGGTGCGCGTGGTAGTTGGTGCTGAGGAGGTGAGGAGGAGATCCGAGGAGGAGGAGATGACGTCCCGTTATCTGGGGAGGTGAGTCCGCCGCCAGGGAGGTCCACCTGTGCACAGGGGATAACACTTGGACAAGGTGAGTGTTGCTGTTGCTTACGTGGCGTGACTTGACGAGAAGACTTGGTTCCAACTCTGGCTTGAGGTCATGTCCTTGACGTGATGCGTGGCGAGGACAACAGACGACTCCGTGCAGAGCAGTCAGAGACACTGGCTTTTAAAGCCTGCTGATTACCGATGGCAGGTGTGTACGCAGCTGAAGTTAATGATGGCTCAGCGGCCGCCATGACAGTACTCCCCCCTCTAGAGGTGCCTCCAGGCACCTGCCCTATCCTACCTGGATGCACCAGATGGAAATCTTGGATGAGCTGCTTGTCAAGGATCAACGCTGGGCGAATCCAGGAGCGATGCGCAGGGCCAAAACCCTCCCAGTCCACCAAATACTGAAGACCCCGGCCCCGCCGGTGGACATCCAAGATGGCAGTCACCCCCCAAGCCGGGTGGCCGTCGATCATCCTCGGGGGGGAAGGAGCCGCAGGGGGCGGGCACAGAGGATCGGAGATGTAGGGCTTGACCTGGGAGACGTGAAAGGTAGGGCAAATGCGCATAGAAGGGGGAAGAACTAGGCGCACAGACACTGGATTAATAATGCAAGAAATCACAAAGGGACTAATGAAGCGCTTCGTCAACTTGCGCTTCTGGGCCGGCACATTGATATTTTTGGTGGACAACCAAACCTCTTGACCCACCTTATAGTCTGAGGCAGGCCTCCTGTGACGGTTGGCCACCTGGATATTGTGTTCCGTGGTCCTGAGGAGGGCTCTGCGGGTGATGGTCCAGATCCAACGGCAACGCTTAGCATGAGCCTGAACTGAAGGGACAGCCACCTCCTTCTCCTCCTCCGGGAACAGCGGTGGATCATACCGCAGAGACGCTTTAAACGGGGACATCCCAGTCGCTGAGGACACTGTGGTATTGTGCGCGTACTCAATCCAGGGCAGGAACGTACTCCAGGAAGAGGAGCAAGAGGAGATGACACAGCGGAGCGCAGCCTCCAGCTCCTGAATGGCCCGTTCACACTGGCCGTTGCTCTGCGGGTGGTACCCAGACAAGAGGCTTGTCGTGGCCCCCAACATCGTGCAGAATGCCTTCCATACCTGGGACACAAATTGTGGACCTCGATCCGAGACAATATCAGCCGGGATACCATGAAGACGGACCACATGCTGCACCAGAAGATCCGCCATCTCCCACACTGAAGGCAACCCCCGGAGAGGCACAAAATGTGCTGCCTTGGAGAAGCGGTCCACTATCGTCAGGACCGAGGTGAAGCAGTCAGAAGGAGGCAGGCCGGTCACGAAGTCCAAAGCCACATGGGACCAGGGGCAGGAAGGCACCGGTAGAGGGTGAAGAAGACCCGCCGGGGGGGGAGATGACGATTTCCCGGTGGCGCACTCGACGCAGGTCCGGACATAGCTGGTAATGTGCTTCCTCAACCCTGGCCACCAAAAGGCTCTCTGCAGCAGATCAATTGTGCGGGCAATTCCTGGATGACACGCCAACTTAGATGTGTGACCCCATTGGATGGCCTCACTCCTGATTGAAGGAAGAACGAACAAATGGTCCGGGGGGGCCCCACCCGGATTGGGCTCAGTCTCCTGCACGCTCCTGACCTTGTCCTGGATCTCCCACGAGAGGGCGCCCACCACACAGGATGATAGCAGAATAGTCTCCTCTTGATCCCCGGTGGACTTCACCTCGAACTGTCTTGAGAGGGCGTCAGACTTGCCGTTTTTGCTCCCCAGCCGGTAGGTGAAAAATTAGCGTAAAATTAAACTGGCCGAAAAAAGAGACCAGCGGGCCTGGCGAGCGTTCAACCGTTTGGCCGTCCGGAGATACTCAAGGTTTTTATGATCCGTCTAGAAGACGAACAGTTGGGCAGCCCCCTCCAGCCAGTGCCTCCATTCCTCCAGGGCGAGCTTCACGGCCAGCAGCTCCCGATCACCGATGCAGTAGTTCTTCTCCGCGGGCGTCAGGCGGTGGGAGAAGAAGGCGCACAGCCGGATCTTACCATCCACCGGAGAGCGTTGGGAGAGGACCGCCCCAACTCCAGAATCCAAGGCGTCCACCTCCACTAGGCACTGCAGAGCCAGATCCACCTGGGTCAGGATGCGGGCCAAAGCAAACTCCTCCTTCAACCTCCCGAATGCCGTAGCAGCCTCCACGCTCCAACGAAAGGGGGTCTTGGGGGACGTGAGGTCGGTCAGGGGCCGGGCGATGATCCCAAAGTTCGGCACAAACCGGCGATAGAAGTTGGCAAAACCCAAGAAACCCTGCAACTGTTTCCTGGACGTGGGCGCGGGCCAATCCACCACCGCCTTGACCTTGGCCGGGTCGGGAAGCACCTGATTGCGAGCAATAATGAAGTCCAAAAAGGATGTCTTGTCAGTGTGAAACTCACACTTCTCGGCTTTGACAAACAGCTGGTTCTCCAGGAGGCGCTGCAGGACCCGTCTCACATGCACCTGATGCTCCTCCAACGTGCGTGAAAAGATCAGGATGTCATCCAGGTAGACAAACACGAAGGAGTTCAGGAAATCCTGGAGGACGTCGTTAATTAGGCGCTGGAAGACGGCCGGAGCGTTGGTTAGCCCAAACGGCATCACCAGGTATTCAAAATGGCCGCTTGGGGTCCGGAACGCCGTCTTCCACTCATCGCCCTCCTTGATGCGCACCAGGTGGTACGCGTTACGCAGGTCCAGCTTCGTGAACCAAGATGCCCCCTGGAGAGAGAGTCAAAAGCCGAGTTCATCAGTGGCAGCATGTACTTGTCCTTGATGGTGATCTCATTAAGCCCCCGGAAGTCGATACAGGGACGCAGCGAGCCATCCTTCTTTCCAACAAAGAAGAAACCCGCCCCCACCGCCGAGGAAGACGGTCGAATAATCCCAGAGCTGAGGGACTCCTTAATATACGTGTCCATGGCCTCATGCTCCGGGGCAGACAGGCTATACAGACGACTTGCCGGGAGAGGGGCCCCTGCCCTGAGGTTGATCGCACAATCGTAGGGGCGGTGGGGGGGAAGGGACAGCGCCCGTGACTTGCTGAAAACCGCTCCCAGATCGTGGTAGACTTCTGGTACCATGGACAGGTCCAGGGGCGGCGTCGAAGGCGGGACCACCAATACTGATGGGGCACACGCTGCAGACTGGAGGCAGGCACTGAGACAAAAAGAGCCCCACGCGGTGATACTTCCGGCTTGCCAATCGAACGAGGGATTGTGGAGACGTAGCCACGGGTACCCCAGGAAAACAGGCGAAGAGGAGATGGGCAACACCAAGAACCGGACCTCCTCCCGGTGGTTTCCAGACACTATCACCAATACGGGGGCCGTCTGGTGGGAAACAGAGGTCAGTGACGCCTTTGACAGCGTGACGAGATTGACAGGTGGGCGAAGGGATTGACAGCTGAGGCCCAGATGGGTTGCCAGGTCTCCGGAGATGAAGCTTTGCTCAGCTCCAGAATCAATAAGGGCATGTGTTGTGTGTTCCCTGTGTTTATAAATTAGCCTAATGGGGACACGGCAGCTAGTGAGGGGCTTTTTCTGCTTAGCGTCCGTGAATCCCCCTACTGTGATCCACGGACCTCCCACTTTTAACCGATTAGGACACTCAGCTACCCCATGAGACTCATTGCCACAGTAAAAACACAGGCCCAGATCCCTCCGGCGCTGTCTCTCAGCCGCGGAAACCCCTGATTGCCCGATAACCATTTCCTCTTGCTCCGGAAGTTCCTCTGGCGGGGGCAGAGCCAGGACAGGCGGCCTAGCGGAATGGGAGCGTGGTTTACTCAAATGGCTAGTGGCCCTCCGTTCGGCCGCCCGCTCCTTCAGCCTACTGTCCAAACTAATAGTAAGGGAAATTAGTTCACCTAACTTGCCTGGCTTATCCCGTGCCGCTAGTTCATCCCTGAGTTCCGAACTAAGGCTGCGGAGGAAAATGCCGCAAAGCGCTGACTCCCCCCACCCGACCTCTGCGGCTAGCACCCGGAAGTCTACAGCGTAATCGGCGGCAGATCTACTGCCCTGCCGAAGGCTAAGCAACCGGTCAGTTAGCACCGCGCCCTGGTCAGTATGGTCAAACACCTCTAAAAACTCTGCCACGAACTGCTAGTAAGTTAGGAGGGAATAGTTGGGTTTAGCCATAACAGTGTATGCCCAAGCTAACACCCTTCCTTCGAGCAGGTTAGAGATATACCCAATCTTGCTGTGATCCGTGGGAAAATCTCCCAGGACGCGGTGAAACACTGTTTCGCATTGTAGCAGAAAACCCCGTGCTTCTCCGAGTTTTCTACTAAAACGGGCAGGGGTAGGCACGGGAGTAAGGCGAGGAGAAGATAGCTGGAGTGTTAGACTAGCAGGTGGGACTACAGGGGCTGATGAAGCCCCAGCGGCTGGGAAGAACGCCTATCGTCCTTCCAGGTGATCCAGCCGACTGTTAACCTGAGTTTATTGGTTAAGTATAACTGTCTGCTGATGGGCAATTAAGTCTACTCGAGCGCTAAGGGTGTTAATGCGGCACGCCAACGCGCTGTCTGCTGGGTCGTCTTGACGGAGTCGTACTGACATGATTGTTGAACCCAGGAGACAGACGCTTTATTAACTCAGTGAAGAGTGATGAGTGTGTGAATGAGTGAATGAGTGCATAGTAGTCTGGCCACTGGAGCTGAGCGGGTCTTGCTGCGACCTGGCAACCCTGGAACACACAAGCACAGGATGTTACTACAGTTCGTGAGAACGGAAAGCTGAGACTGTGCTGCTTACTTGCAGGTGCTGCTGCGAGAGTCCTGCTGGCTCCGTGCCTTGGTGTAGCGTGGTGCGCGTGGTGGTTGGTGCTGAGGAGGTGAGGAGGAGATCCGAGGAGGAGGAGATGACGTCCCGTTATCTGGGGAGGTAAGTCCGCCGCCAGGGAGGTCCACCTGTGCACAGGGGATAACACTTGGACAAGGTGAGTGTTGCTGTTGCTTACGTGGCGTGACTTGACGAGAAGACTTGGTTCCAACTCTGGCTTGAGGTCATGTCCTTGATGCGATGCGTGGCGAGGACGACAGACGACTCCATGCAGAGCAGTCAGAGACACTGGCTTTTAAAGCCTGCTGATTACCGATGGCAGGTGTGTGCGCAGCTGAAGTTAATGACGGCCCAGAGGCCGCCATGACAAGACGCACTTTACACATAATTCATCATATAAAAAAATATAATTTAAATGCAGCCATATTGGGATTAGATGCTGAAAAAGCATTTGATTCGGTTTACTGGTCTTTCCTATATAGAATCTTATCCAGTTTCAACTTTCATTACAACTTCATTAGAACTATCCAGGCATTATATAAAAAAACAACAGCTAAAATAAGGATTAACGGCAAATTATCATCATCTTTTGAACTGGAAAGAGGATGTCGTCAGTGCTGCCCCTTGTCTCCACTGCTCTTTGCAATCTTCATAGAACCTCTGAGCCAGTGGATAAGACAGAATCAAAAAATTCAAGGTATTACACTTGGTCAGAAGGAACATAAAATAGTACTCTTTGCTGATGACATTTTAATATACCTGGGGCAGCCGGACACCTCTTTTCCAGAACTAATCTCAGTTTTTTCAGAGTATGGAGATTTATCGGGGTACGAATTAAACATGCATAAAACCCAAATTTTAACATTCAACTATGACCCAAATCAATATTTACTAAGCAAACTCAAAACTAACTGGGAGATGGAATCTCTGAAATATCTGGGGGTCAATATCCCGAAACAACTCAACAAAATTATAACACTAAACTATGATCCACTGATGGCAAAAATAAAATCTGATCTAGCAAGATGGAATATGATACCATTCTTGGGTACTGCACAAAGAATTGAAGCAATCAAAATGAATATACTTCCACGTCTTCTGTACCTTTTCCAAACAATACCGGTAGAACCTCCCAAAAAAACATGGCAGGAACTGGACAGAAGGATCTCAAGATTCATATGGCAGGGCAAGAGACCTAGAATCAGATATAGAACCCTACAGCTAAACAAAGACAAAGGTGGGCTGCACGGTGGCGCAGTGGTTTGCACTGCGGCAGCACAGTTTACCCTTGGCCGGGGGATTGTGGGGATCGTGGGATCGTGGGTTCGATCCCAGCCCCCGACCAACAGTGATCTGTGTGGAGTTTGCATGTTCTCCCCGTGTTGCGTGGGTTTACTCCGGGATTTCTCCGGTTTCCTCCCACATGCCAAAAACATGCATGTTAGGTTAATTGGCTGTTCTAAATTGTCCCTAGATATCTGTTTCCTATAGGCCCTTAGAATAGAGGGTTAGTATTAATGAAAGCGCTTTGAGTGGTCTTTGTGACTAGAAAAGCGCTATATAAGTGCAGGTTAGTTAGTTAGTTAGTTAGAACCTCCCAAAAAAACATGGCAAGAACTGGACAGAAGGATCTCAAGATTCATATGGCAGGACAAGAGACCTAGAATCAGATATAGAACCCTACAGCTAAACAAAGACAAAGGTGGGCTCGCGCTGCCAAATATCAGGGACTATTTTAAAACCGCACAAATTAAAACTTTAGTAGAGATATGTAACCCAGTCTACACTGCACAATGGAAGGAGATGGAATGCCAAATAACAAGTGACATTCCCCTACAGGCGATAATAGGGAACAATGCCTTACCTAAACTTTTGAATAACACTAACCCGTGGATAGAGACCCCGTTAAAAATTTGGTTTAAGATAGTCAGAGAGAATCAAACTAAAGAACCCTGTTGATTACTGCAATGGATTGCCTATGATCAAGACTTTACTCCTAATAAAACAGATACTATGTGGTGGACACACATACGGGACCTGTTTTGTGACTCACATTTTAGGTCAGAACAAAGACAGAGCAGCTCCCTTAGTGATTACAGGAAGCTGCAAGAATCTTAGCTTTGGTATGCAAGGCTTGAGACTGTGGGGGGTTTAATTAAAGGATTAAAGAAGGGATGCATTCGAGACAGTGGAAGTGATATCATGGAGAGAAAATGCATTGTGACTTTCTTTATAATGCAAGGTGGTCTGTGAGACATGTGACCTGTGAAGTGTAAGAGTCCTGATATTTAAGGACGAGAGTTTACTGTGTGGATCTCTTTTTCTGCTTTGAGATGATGGTGTTGTGAATAAAGCTGACTTGAGAGAGAACTCTGCCTCGTCATTTTCACATCACCACACTGGTGACCCGAGACGTATCATGCAAGAGGAGAATTCCCCCGGGCCAGCCTCGTCAGGAGCCCCCAGCCAAGCGAATGCCGCCACAGTCCAGCTACCGGACTTCTGGCAGAACAATCCGCGCTCCTGGTTCAACGCGGTTGAGGCGCAGTTCAACCTGCTGGGAATATCGGTAGACGCCACAAAATTCTACCACGTAGTCGCAAAGCTGGACAACAACACGGTCCAGCATGTGGAGAGCCTGATCGACCAGCCGCCGGACAGCGACAAATACGGCACGCTGAAGGCTGCACTCATCCAGCAATTCACCCCCTCGGTGGAGGAGCGAGCAGAGAGGCTCCTGGCGCTGACGGAGTTGGAAAATGACATGCCCGCGAACCTGATGGAGAAGTTGTTGAGGTTGAAAGACTCTGACAACGATCACTTCATTTTCACCCACCTTTTCCTCATAGACCAAAAGCTAGGGGGTGTTTATCTGCAAAGAATGAGAGGTTGTCTCATGGGTATTTCTGAAAAGGGTATCCCATGGGACATCCAAAACTGAGGTGCTGATGAGTCACAGCCGGGGCATCTAGGAGATATTAACCCTTTTCCACTTTTTGGGCCGCGTCACAATTTCCGCACTTTTGTGGGGTAGGGATGCTTTCAAATAGAATAGCTCGGGCACCCCTCCGGCTATGATGCTGTTCTTACCTCAAAATATTCACCAGGAAATGCTCTTTCACATGATATATCAACTTTGCAATTTTAACCCTTTTTCACCTCACCAGAGGTCAAAAGGTCACGTGGCCATGAAAAATCATGAAATTTCGACCCTTCCTTCTTTGAAATTTATAATCATGGACAATACAGGACCAAATCCAAAAAACTTTATATTTTCTCATTGCCCAGACTTCTAGACAGATTTAGGTAGCATTTTGAGTGATTTCATGAATGTAGGGGAGGGGGACAAGGCTTTGAATGACAGGGACAAAATCAATGAAATTTCATTTAGTTGCATATTTTGTCCACAGATGGCTCTGCCTTACTGAGCCTTCTCTGAGATCATTTAGTGATGCAGTTGGCCCTAATATATGCAGCAGCATTGTCTAGATAGCATGTTACTGATCAACAACCAGATTTTAGCTTCCTCATCTGACAACATGTGACCCTTGGGGTAGGTAAGCCACATGCAAAGATGCAAATTTTATGTTTGAAACTGTGTAATATAATGAACAAATTGAAAGTGAAAGTGACCACACCCAACATCCCGTAGGCACAGGATCATGTATGTATGTATGTATAGAAGGCAGACCATTTTGAGGCCATAGGCAATTTTCCTGTGGGGAGCACACATTTAGTTTTGGGACACGATTAGAAGCTGCATAAATGGTTTGCATGACTGTAGGGCATAGCCTACAGTTGCCAGTGGCCCTATACTGCGCTATAGGCGGTCAATATGTTCATGGTGCCTAAAATAGATGGCGCTCGTAATATTTGTTAGTATACCATGTATTCATTTTTGGTCTTACTACTTTTCAGGTCTATGATGCCAATGATACTTCCCTCATTAAATGGACAGCATGGCTACCCTAAAATGCATCCTGCATACTTTCGATGCAGACCCTACTGAAGAAGAAGTCCAGCCCTTCACCCTCAATGATACCAAGTGGACAAGAGTGAGGACTGCTGCCTCTATACATCTGGAAAAACGAAAGACATCGAAGTATTTGTCTGATATGTATTTGTTTGATATGCCGAAACCTTCCTGATGTCCCAGGACAAGACTCTGGATATCATTACTCTTGCTATCACAAATTCACTACAGTACCATCTGCAGAAGAACCTGAAACTTCGAAGTCTACTTCAGCCAAGCCAGGACCATTCCGAAGGAGTCAATCGTTAGGTTCATTAGAGACTACTTCGTCTGGTGTGCTGCCAGATATATGTATCTTCTGTAACAAAAAGACTTTGAAGGTGAAGCAACATAAGGTGCCTTTGGTACAGTGTGAGATGGACACAGCTGAATGTTCTATCAAAACGGCTGCTAAAACTCTCAATGGTCATAAAATGTTGGCTAAAATAGGTGCCATTGGGTTCCATTCAAAAGAAGTCAAATATCATGAGAAGTGCCGACATGATTATCTGAATTCAGCTCGAAGCTCTCAAACCTCAGACACCAGTGAAAATAGACAGCAACTAGACAATGCTTTGGACTCTTTGTTCAGGTACATTGAAGCCTCTGTTATTGATAATAATCGCCCCGAATATTTACAATCACTTCATGAACGCTACGTCAACTCCTTAAAGGGGCCAGGCCTAGTATCTGAAAGTGAAAATGTAGGCATTCGAGACGTGCGTACACTTGCTTCAAAAATAAAAGGTCACTTTGGGTAAAGGGTACAGATCGATGCTTCAAGTAGAAAAAAAGGTCTGGTGGTGTTCTCAAGTCGTACCCTTAAAGTGACATAACGCACGGCTCAGGAGACGCACACACACAGGCTCAGAGTAGTTCAAATAGTTTATTAACAACAGGAGTGAATGGATGTGTGTCTGCGAGATGTAGATGTGTTGGCGGCGGCGTCTGCTTCGGGCACAGAGGCAGGAGACCGTACAGCCGGACAACCCTATGGGAAAAGCACAAGGAGAAAGGTGACGGGCACACACCAACACAGGAGATATGAGAGCGAGAGAGGAGCTTACTTGGATAGGACAGATGACTGGCACAGCAAGGGACGAAGCCCGGTAGACAGCCACCTGGAGAGCCCGGTGCAGCAGCGAGGATCAGGCGATGGAGAGGCGTTGTCCGCCGCCGGGGAATCCACCGGTGCACAGGGGAGCAGACTGGGAGGAAAAGGAGGTAAGGTCTTCTTACCAGAATGCTTGGCTGAAGTTGAGGTTTGACTCACAGTGATGCGTGAAGAAGTCTGACGGCTTCAGGCCGAAGCTCAGGGCGAGGCGGCTTATATCCCTCGCCGCTGATGACGAGCAGGTGTGCGAGCAGGTGGCGCCGCTGATGAGCGGCGCGGCGTGACAGTACTCCCCCCTCTAGCAGCGCCTCCTGGCGATGGCTTCTCTGGGTGCGCTCGGTGGAAATCAGCGATGAGCGACGGGTCCAACACAAACGACGAGGGTACCCACTGTCGATGTTCAGGCCCATAGCCCTCCCAGTCCACCAAGTACTGCAACCCACGACCCCGGCGCCGGGAGTCTAGGATGGAGGCGACGGACCAGGCCGGATGGCCATCAATCATCCGGGGCGCGGGTTGCGCAGCAGGAGGAGGGCAAAGGGGATCGGAGACTGCCAGCTTCACCTTGGACACGTGGAAGGTGGGATGGATGCGGAGGGAGGGGGGAATAGCTACACGCACAGCCACCGGGTTGATGATCCTGGTGATGGGGTAGGGTCCCATGAAGCGCTGTGCCAGCTTCCTCCTCTCGCCTTTTAATGTCACGTCCTGGGTCGACACGTAGACTTGTTGCCCAACTCTGTACGCCGGGGCAGGTCTTCTGTGCCGGTCCGCCACGGCTCTGTTGCGCTCCGCCGTGCGTAAAAGCGCATTACGCGCTGATGCCCAGATGGAGCGGAACTGCCTGAGATGCGCCCTTACTGAGGGGACAGTTACCTCACTCTCCTGCACCGGGAACAGCGGGGGGTCGTAACCCAGGGACGCCTTAAAGGGAGACATCCCTGTAGCAGAAGAGCGAGCGGTGTTATGGGCGTATTCAACCCAGGCAAGATGGCTACTCCAGGACGTGGGTTTGGATGCCGTTACACAGCGGAGCGCAGCCTCCAGCTCCTGGTTGGTCCGCTCACACTGCCCGTTGGATTGGGGGTGATGGCCGGAGGAGAGGCTCACCTTGGCTCCTATGGCGTTGCAGAACGATCTCCAAACCTCAGAGGAAAATTGGGGCCCCCGGTCCGAGACCACGTCCACCGGAATCCCGTGCAGCTTGACCACGTGTTGGATGAGGAGGTCCGCCGTCTCCAGGGCAGTTGGGAGACCTCGTAGGGGGACGAAGTGCACAGCCTTGGAGAAGCGGTCAACGATGGTCAGGATGGTGTCATAGGTGTTCGAGACTGGGAGTCCGGTGACGAAGTCCAGGGCGATATGCGACCAGGGCCTGCCAGGGACGGGCAGAGGCTGGAGCAAACCCGCTGGAGGGGCATTACCCGACTTGTTGGTGGCACACACTGGACAGGCCCGGGCGTAGCGGGCAGCGTCCCTCCGCAGGCCCGGCCACCAGAAGGACCGCTGGAGGTGGTCAATCATCCGGGAGAAGCCAGGGTGACAGGTGAGCTTGGAAGTGTGTAACCAGTGGATGACCTCTCCTCGAACCGTGGATGGCACGAACAGCCTCCCCTCCGGTCCGCCGCCAGGGTCAGGTTCCACTTCCTGCGCCTTCCGGATCTTGCTCTCGATGTCCCATGTGACGGCTCCCACGACGCACAACCTGGGTAGGATGGTGTGAACCGTGTCCTCCGACTCCTCAGGGGCGAATTGCCTAGAGAGGGCGTCGGGCAGGTCGTTCTTGGAGCCAGGCCTGAAGGTGATGGTGAATTGGAACCTGGCGAAGAACAAGGACCAGCGCGCCTGGCGGGCGTTCAGGCGCCTGGCAGATCTAAGGTATTTCAAGTTCTTGTGGTCCGTCAGGACCACGAACGGCAGGCCCGCCCCCTCTAGCCAGTGACGCCACTCCTGTAGTGCGAGCTTGATGGCGAGGAGCTCTCTGTCACCCACGTCGTAATTTCTCTCCGCCGGGGACATGCGCCGGGAGAAGAAGGCGCAGGGCCGCTTGATACCGTCGTCAGGTGACTGCTGGGATAGCACCGCCCCCACTCCCGTGTCTGAAGCGTCCACTTCCACGATGCACTGCAGCGCCGGGTTGACTTGGCTCAGGACCCGGGAGGAGGAGAACTCCGCCTTCAGCGCCTGAAAAGCAGCTGCAGCCTCTTCGGTCCACCGGAACGGAACCTTAGGGGACGTGAGGCGGGTCAGCAGGCCGACGATGGTGTCAAAGTTTGGGACGAAGCGGCGGTAGAAGTTCGCAAATCCAACGAACTGTTGCACCTGCTTCCTTGATGCAGGTGTAGGCCATTCCGCCACCGCCTTCACCTTCTCTGGGTCCGGAAGCACCTGGTCATGAGCGATGATGAACCCCAGGAAGGATGTAGTTCTGGCGTAAAATTCACACTTCTCAGCCTTCACGTATAGCCGATTCTCCAGCAGTCTTTGGAGGACCCGCCTCACGTGGACCTGGTGCTCGTCCCTGGACTTGGAGAAGATGAGCATATCATCCAGGTAGATGAACACAAAGAGGCCGATGAAATCCCGGAGGACATCGTTGATGAGGGGCTGAAAGACGGCTGGAGCGTTGGTCAACCCGAACGGCATAACTAGGTATTCGAAGTGGCCGTTCGGGGTACGGAAGGCTGTTTTCCACTCATCTCCCTCCCGGATCCGGACGAGGTGGTACGTGCTGCGTAAATCCAGCTTGGTGAACCAAGTCACCCCCTGGAGGGAGTGGAAAGCGGTGTCCATGAAGGGCAGGGTGTAACGATCCTTCGCCGTGATGTCATTAAGAGCACAGTAGTCAATGCAAGGACGAAGGGATCCGTCCTTCTTGCCAACGATGAAGAATCCCGCCCCCACGGGTGATGATGATGGGAGGATTATCCCGGCACTCAGCGACTCCTTAAGGTATGTGTTCATCGTCTCCTTCTCTGGCGCCGACAGACTGTAGAGCCGTCCAGAAGGTAAGGGCGCCCCCTGGCGGAGATTGATGGCGCAGTCGTAAGGCCGATGAGGAGGGAGAGACATCGCCTTGGATTTGTTGAATACCATACCCAGGTCGTGAAATTCCGGTGGCACCAGGGACAGGTCCGGGGGTGCAGCGTCCGTTGGAGGGGGAGAAGTGGACGGAGAGCAGGCAGCGGACTGAAGACAGGTGCCCATGCAGAACGTGCTCCATGCCGACACCCCGGCGGACTTCCAATCCAGAACAGGGTTGTGGAGGCGTAGCCAGGGATACCCCAGGATGACGGGCGACACAGAGTTGGGCAGGACGTAAAAGGTCATCTCCTCCCGGTGGTTTCCAGAAACAATGACTGGGACGGGGATAGTTTGGTGTGTAACTCTCCCAAGGGAGACACGAGAGAGGTTGACCAGGGAGATGGGGTTTTTTAGTGCCTGACAGCGAATGCCCAATCGGGTTGCCAGGCTTTGTGAAATAAAGCTGCCTTCCGCACCCGAATCCACCAGTGCGTGGGTGAGATGCCCAGTGGGGTTGTGGCAGAAACGGATGGGCAGCTTCAATTGAGTGAGAGAACTTAACCGGTTGACGTCCGCGAGGCCCCCTACAGTGACTCGCGGACCCCGCCAACTGGCTTTCCGTGGACAAAGCTTCACCATGTGTTGGTCATCTCCGCAATACATGCAGAGATCCAACTCACGGCGGCGTTGTCTCTCCGCAGGGGAAAGCTTTGTCCAGCCCGTCACCATCGGCTCCGACTCCTCGGGGCATGATGGTGGCGGCGCCGCCAGGGGGCGAGCTTGGAACAGGCGCGGCGAGGCTTCACGAGGGCGAGAAGAAGACGACTTCCGCCCCGAGGAGCGCTCGCGCAGCCTGTTGTCCAAACTGATCGCTAGAGATGTTAGCTCCGCTAGCGTCTCAGGGATATCCCGCCCAGCTAGTTCATCCCTCAGATCATCATTGAGACTGCGGAGGAAAAGGCCACAGAGGGAGCGTTCCTCCCAGCCTAATTCCTCCGCCGCTACCTGGAAGTCGACCGCGTAGTCCGCTGCCAACCGGCTTCCCTGCTGGAGGGCGAGAAGCCGATCGACCTGGACCGTCTCGGTAGGAGTATGGTCAAAGACCTCCAGGAAGTGTCTCACGATCTGGTCATATGTGAGGGTGGCATAACTGGGCCTCGCCATTACGGCGTAGGTCCATGTTAATGCTCGCCCCTCCAGGAGATTCCCGATATAACCAATTCGGCTATGATCTGAGGGAAAGTCCCCGGGTACCCGGTGGAAAACGGACTCACACTGCATAATAAACCCCCGCGCTCCGCCGAGCTTACCGCTAAAGCGGGCGGGGGTTGGAATGGGCGTGAGCCGAACCGGTGCACCCGGAGCCTGCTGGACGGCCACTGGAGCAGCAGGAGCCGCGCCACCCTGACGAGCCGGGGGGAACGGCTGTTGGGGGTCCAAGCGGCCCAACCGGTTAGTTATATTAATCAACTGATTAAAAATCACCTGTTGCTGATAGGCTATCCGATCCACTCGAGCCTCGAGAGTGGAAAACTGGTGTGCGAGCCCGCCGTCTGCCGAGCCGCTCTGCTGAAGCCGTACTGACATAACGCACGGCTCAGGAGACGCACACACACAGGCTCAGAGTAGTTCAAATAGTTTATTAACAACAGGAGTGAATGGATGTGTGTCTGCGAGATGTAGATGTGTTGGCGGCGGCGTCTGCTTCGGGCACAGAGGCAGGAGACCGTACAGCCGGACAACCCTATGGGAAAAGCACAAGGAGAAGGGTGACGGGCACACACCAACACAGGAGATATGACAGCGAGAGAGGAGCTTACTTGGATAGGACAGATGACTGGCACAGCAAGGGACGAAGCCCGGTAGACAGCCACCTGGAGAGCCCGGTGCAGCAGCGAGGATCAGGCGATGGAGAGGCGTTGTCCGCCGCCGGGGAATCCACCGGTGCACAGGGGAGCAGACTGGGAGGAAAAGGAGGTAAGGTCTTCTTACCAGAATGCTTGGCTGAAGTTGAGGTTTGACTCACAGCGATGCGTGAAGAAGTCTGACGGCTTCAGGCCGAAGCTCAGGGCGAGGCGGCTTATATCCCTCGCCGCTGATGACGAGCAGGTGTGCGAGCAGGTGGCGCCGCTGATGAGCGGCGCGGCGTGACATAAAGAAGCTGCATTTGCTATGGCGCACAGTTGTAGTTCAATGGATGAGTTCACTGTCTTCGAGGCTGCGCGTATACTACGATCAGCAATCATGGCAACTGTTGACTGTGCCCCTGAATTGCCCACATCTCTGTCCTTAGAAGATTTCAAAAAAGGGCAGGTAGAAACACCTTCTATTCTCAAATCATTCTATATGGCACTTCTTTCTGGGTCATCAGGGCCAACAGATGCTTCACCCGATGTAGAGCGCCGGGTGCTGTCATTGTCAAATGATGTAATCTACTGTGTGAGTAGGAGACAACAACAGATTGGACATGGTTTGGTTTCAAGGCCTTCAGATGCCACCAACATTGGTTGTGGAAGAATCAGTGGTCGAAGAGGAAAATGAGTCTGAGGAAACCGATGACGAGGTTACAGAAAGCCTGTCGTCAGATGAGGACAACTCTGGAGATGAGTTTGAGTGGGCCTAGCTAGTCTGTATACATCTACTTGATGGACAGTTATCCATGCATTAACTTGACAGAGATGTGGGCAAATGGCCAGTCACCAGTTTTGTTGTATTGTTTCAAAAGGTCTAGCATTGCGGAATGGGTGTGGTGCAAATCTTCAATAGTAGTGAAATGTAGCTACGCAATCTTTACAATTGGGTTTTTGATTTGATAAATTGCCTTCAGTTGAACAGCACAGAGGATCCTTAGCTACAGGGTATTACTACAGTATGGCACATGTACCCCTAAAGAAAGGATCCTCTGAAAATCTCAGGTATTGTACACGCATGACCTTCAAACATGGATATATGACCCATGTTACATTGACCATTACTGAGTAAAACTCTTTAAAAAATGCGTCATTTCCATCCTGAGCAGTGTACAATAGCTGGGATGATGCTTACTTCTCCCTATAAACTGTTGATTTGGTTATGTGAATAGAGCTATCTGTAGACGAAATGTGCAAATAAATGAAATTTCATTGATTTTGTCCCTGTCATTCAAAGCTTTGTCCCCCTCCCCTACATTCATGAAATCACTCCAAATGCTGCCTAAATCTGTCTAGAAGTCTTGGCAATGAGAAAATATAAAGTTTTTTGGATTTGGTCCTGTATTGTCCATGATTATAAATTTCAAAGAAGGAAGGGTCGAAATTTCATGATTTTTCATGGTCACGTGACCTTTTGAACTCTGGTGAGGTGAAAAAGGGTTAAAATTGCAAAGTTGATATATCATGTGAAAGAGCATTCCCTGGTGAATATTTTGAGGTACAGAACAGCATCATAGCCGGAAGGGTGCCCGAGTTATTCTATTTGAAAGTATCCCTACCCCACAAAAGTGCGGAAATTGTGACGCGGCCCAAAAAGTGGAAAAGGGTTAATATCTCCTAGATGCCCCGGCTGTGACTCATCAGCACCTCAGTTTTGGATGTCCCATGGGATACCCTTTTCAGAAATATCCATGAGACAACCTCTCATTCTTTGCAGATAAACACCCCCTAGCTCTTGGTCTATCAGGACTCTACCGTCAGCAGCGAGAGCGACCCTGGCCAGTTCGCCACTGTTGGTCCAATGGGACTACCGCGTGCTGGGCTGAGAGGCGCAGCGGATTGTCAACGCCACCAAGCGGCGTGCAGCCACGGCCGTGGCAGCGGAACTCGGCACGACGACCGGAGACGACAGGGGGCCAGAGGCAGCGGTTCCAGACTCACCGACGACGGCGGCGGCAGGGGCCAGGGAATGCAGATTGGACGTCCTTTGTTTCTATCATCGCTGTTTCGCAGAGAGGGCACGCAAATGTGTACCACCGTGCCAGTTCAGGCGTTCGGGAAACGCCAAGACCGGGGGTCGGTAGCAGCCGCGGCCCTCGGGGAAGAGAACAAGCTGCTCTACTTGTCTGACGCATGCTCGGAGAGGCAGTTCCTCGTCGACACAGGCTCCTAGTTGAGTTTCATCACACCTTCCTACGCGGACAGACTAGCTGGTTCCGGAGGTCCCCGGGTGACGGCAGCGAACGGCTCGGAGATTACGACCTTTGGTGAGAAGACTCTGCTTCTGTCTCTACACGGCCGTGCATTTGAGTGGACTTTTGTTGTAGCAGCAGTAAATTTCAATATGTTGGGGGCTGATTTTTTGTGCTCACATGGTTTGTTGGTTGATCTCGCTAACAGGCGCCTGGTTAATGCACTTTCTTTTAATTCTATCCCCTGTACAGCGCGAGTGACCCCGCCAACAGCACAAGCCAACATCACAGCTGCAAGAAGTAAGTTCCACACACTGCTCACTCAGTTTCCAGCACTCACGGTCCCAACATTTTCGGCAACAGTCGCTAAACACAGGGTGGAGCATTTTATTACCACTACCGGACCGCTCGTTTTTGCAAAAGCTCGGTGCTTGGATGCAGTTAAACTGGCCATAGCGCGCGAGGAGTTCGCCAACCTGGAGAGGTTAGGCATTATCCGACGTTCAAACAGTCCTTGGGCTTCCCCGCTACACATGGTCCCGAAAGCTGACGGAGCATGGCGACCTTGTGGGGATTTCCGCAGGTTAAACAACACTACAGCGCACGACCGCTACCCAATCCCACATATCCAGGATTCTACCGTTCATTTGCCAGGGGCGCGCGTTTTTTCCAAAATAGACTTGGTCCGCGGTTACCACCAAGTCCCAGTGCGCGCTGAGGACATACCCAAAACAGCGGTAATAACTCCGTTTGGCCTATTCGAGTTTTTACGCATGCCATTCGGACTTAAAGGGGCTGCTCAGACGTTCCAACACATGATGGACGCGGTGCTTCGCGATCTCCCTTTTGTGTTCGTTTACTTGGACAATATTTTAGTAGCCAGCGCGTCCGAACACGAATACGAAAAACACCTGGCCACAGTTTTCCGAAGGTTGGGAGATCACGGGTTAATAATCAACCCGGCGAAGTGTCAGTTCGGGGTGGCGCAGATCAATTTTTTAGGACAACGCGTCTCCCCCGAAGGAGCAGTTCCGCTTCCTGACAAAGTGCGCGCGGTGGCAGATTTTCCCCGGTCACAGACGGTCAGTGCGTTGCAGGAGTTTTTGGGAATGGTGAATTTTTATAACCGTTTTCTCCCCCACGCGGTCGTGGAACAACATGTAGCCGGGGTTTGGCAGCCCCTCGCATTTTTCAGCAGGACCTTGCGCGATAGCGAACGTAAATACAGCGCGTTTGACAGGAAGCTGTTGGCTCTCCATTTGGCCATCCGCAACTTTCAGTTCTGGCTAGAAGGAGGCTCTTTCACTGCGTTCGTTGACCACAAACCGCTAACATTCACTGGCCAAGGTTTCTGAACTGTGGTCAGGCCGGCAGCAGAGACAGCTGGCCGTGATATCAGAGTTTACCACTGATATTCAGCATGTGGCGGGCAAACTCAATGTAGTGGCAGATTGCCTCTCGCGCGCCGTGGCGGTCCCAGTCAGCGTAGGTGTAGATTATGCAGCCATGGCCGCGGAGCAGGGTGGTGACGCGGATGTGCGCGCGCTTCAGTCTGGACCAACAGGGTTAAGGCTGGAGAACAGGGTGCTGCAAGACGGCATGCCCCCCCTAATCTGCGATGTCTCCACGGGACGGCCGCATCCAGTAGTACCGGCCGCGTGGCGCCGCCACGTTTTTGACTCGGTTCATTCCTTGGCGCACCCTGGAGTGCGCGCGTCGGTCAAAATGGTAGGAGAGAAATTTGTGTGGCCGAGCCTCCGCAAACAAGTTAAAGAGTGGGCAGCAGCCTGCACGGCGTGTCAATGAGCCAAAGTACACAGGCACACGATGGCTCCTTTGGAGCCGTTTCACATTCCGGCCAAGAGGTTCGATCACGTTCATGTGGAACTCGTGGGCCCCCTCCCACTGTCACAAGGGTGCACACATCTTCTGACAATGGTGGACCACACCACGCGCTGGCCTGAAGTGGTCCCGCTGGCATCAACCACGGCCGAGGAGGTGGCGCGCACGTTTTTAACAGCTTGGGTGGCGCGCTTCGGCGTTCCGTCGGACATTACGTCCGACAGAGGCCCTCAATTTGTGTCTGAGCTTTGGTCGACAATGGCCCGCAGCCTGGGTGTCACAAGTCACCGCACAACCGCGTACAATCCGCAGGCTAACGGGTTATGCAAACGTTTTCATAGGTCATTGAAAGCGGCTCTCAGGGCGTCACTGACGGATGCAAATTGGGTTGACAAGTTACCATGGGTGTTATTGGGGTTGCGTTCTGCACCTAAAGAGGACTTAGAAGCCTCCCCAGCGGAGCTCGTGTTTGCGCAGCCACTCCGGCTGCCTGGGGAGTTTCTCCCAGATAACCCTGCGCCAGACGCCTCCCCGTCTCAGCTGTTGC
Organism: Pholidichthys leucotaenia; assembly: GCA_020510985.1. NCBI lineage: Eukaryota > Metazoa > Chordata > Actinopteri > Cichliformes > Pholidichthyidae > Pholidichthys > Pholidichthys leucotaenia. The sequence goes on from CM035850.1 coordinate 139,492,802, forward strand.
GGAGTAACATAGAAGCAAGCACGCTGCCCGGCCCCGCGCACCACAGTTTTCCGTGCATTTTTGTGCCTAAAACTTTGAAGAACGCAGAGTTTGTTTTTGTTAGACACCATGCGCATTGAACCCCGCTGCGACCACCTTCTGACGGACCATTCAGAGTGCTAGAAACAGGGGACAAGCAGTTTTTGCTAGATTTGGGGGGTAGGAAAGAGAAAATTGGCATAAACAGACTCAAACCCGCTTTTGTGGTGGCAGATGAGCAGGTGCTGTTGGTGAGGGCCCCGCGGTGATCTACCTCACTGCGGGGGGCTTCACAGAGTAATGTTTCCCCAGAACACCCACAGGTGCTGACAAAAAGTTTCCACCCCCAGACGGCAAACCCCCAGGACAGCACCGCAGAGACGTTGAATCCCAGCTACAGCAGATACGGCAGGAGGCTGAAACCTATACAGCATGTGGACTGATGTGTATTGATATTATCACTTCATGCATGTGGTTATTCTCTTGTTGTTCTGTTTGTTCTAAAATGTTCTAACCATGTGAGCACAAAAAATCAGCCCCCAACATATTGAAATTTACTGCTGCTACAACAAAAGTCCACTCAAATGCACGGCCGTGTAGAGACAGAAGCAGAGTCTTCTCACCAAAGGTCTTAATCTCTGAGCCGTTCGCTGCTGTCACCCGGGGACCTCCGGAACCAGCTAGTCTGTCCGCGTAGGAAGGTGTGATGAAACTCAACTGGGAGCCTGTGTCGACGAGGAACTGCCTCCCCGAGCGTGCGTCCGATAAGTAGAGCAGCTTGTTCTCCTCCCCAAGGGCCGCGGCTGCTACCGACCCCCGGTCTTGGCGTTTTCCGAACGCCCGAACTGGCACGGTGGTACACACTTGCGTGCCCTCTCTGCGAAGTGGCGATGGTAGAAACAAAGGACGTCCGATCCGCGTTCCCTGGCCCCTGCCGCCGCCGTCGTCGGTGAGTCTGGTACCGCTGCCTCTGGCCTCGTGTCGTCTCCGGTCGTTGCGCCGAGTTCCGCTGCAGCGGCCGTGGCTGCGCGCCGCTTGGTGGCGTTGACAATCCGCTGCGCCTCTCGGCCCAGCACGCGGTAGTCCCGTAGGGCCAACAGTGGCGAACTGGCCAGGGTCGCTCTCGCTGCTGATGGTAGAGTTCTGAGGAAGAGGTGGGTGAAAATGAAGTGATCGTCGTCAGAGTCTTTCAACCTCAACAACTTCTCCATCAGGTTTGCGGGCATGTCATTTTCCAACTCCGTCAGCGCCAGGAGCCTCTCTGCTCGCTCCTCCGCCGAGGGGATGAATTGCTGGATGAGTGCAGCCTTCAATGTGCCGTATTTGTCACTGTCCGGCGGCTGGTCGATCAGGCTCTCCACATGCTGGGCCGTGTTGTTGTCCAGCTTTGTGATTACGTGGTAGAATTTTGTGGCGTCTACCGATATTCCCCGGAGGTTGAACTGCGCCTCAACCGCGTTGAACCAGGAGCGTGGATTGTTCTCCCAGATGTCCCGTAGCTGGACTGTAGCGGCATTCGCTTGGCTGGGGGCTCCTGACGAGGCTGGCCCGGGGGAATTCTCCTCTTGCATGATATCTAACTAACTAACTAACCTGCACTTATATAGCGCTTTTCTAGTCACAAAAAAAGCGTATCATAAAAAAGATATGTCTCGGGTCACCAGTGTGGAGATGTGAGAATGACGAGGCAGAGTTCTCTCTCAAGTCAGCTTTATTCACATCACCATCATCTCAAAGCAGTGAGAGAGCCACACAGGAAACTCTCATCCTTAAATTTCAGGACTCTTACATTTCACAGGTCACATGTATCACAGACCACCTTGCATTATAAAGACAGTAACAATGGATCCTCTCTCCATGATATCACTTCCACTGTCTACAATGCATCTCTTCTTTAATCCTTTAATTAAACCCCCCACAGTCGCAAGCCTTGCATACCAAAGCTAAGATTCTTGCAGCTTCCTGTAATCACCAAGGAAGCCTCTTACTTTGTTCTGACCTAAAATGTGAGTCACAAAACAGGTCCCGTATGTGTGTCCACCACAATTTCTTCATTTGTAAAGGAAATTCCAAGGCAAGACAGCTGTGTTTTATATTAAACTATTTTCCTTCTTGCAATACTCTTAACTTTAATGTTATGTGTGTTTTAAACCTGCTCGTTTGCAATAACTTGCTGCCATCCGTTTCAAAGTGAAATGCCGGTTCCATGTTGTCGACGCCATGAAGGGCTTAAATGACATTAACAGCCGGTTTAACCTCTGGATTATCTTAGCGACTTTGAGCCTTTAGAGGTATACTGACTTGGCCATTTTATACAAAGCTGGACTCTTCAACACTTCAGACTTTAAACTGGAACAGCAACCCCTTAAAGATGAAGCCAAAGCAAATTTTTTTTTTTTTTATTTAAGTTTTTGTAAAGGGTATACAGGTCGTTACAGCAATGCAGTGTTTACATTTTCATCACATGTTCCCTTATTTTCTGATATCTGACAACATTGGAAGATTAATTCTTACAACACCCCTTTTTTTTTTTTTAAAGTGAAAGAAAAAGTGAAATTAAAGAGAAAAAAAAACAAAAAACAAATAACAAAAAAAAACAAACAAACCAGTAAAAAACAAACAAAAAGAAAAAGTAAGTAAATAAAGATAAAAGAGCATCTGAGTAGCGTTGGAACAAAGAGCGGAACCATTATTGAAATGGTATTTGTCAAAGATTAGATCTAATGGAAGACGCATATGCGGTCCAGGGTTGCCAAAAGTTCATGAACACATCCATGTCCTGTCTCAGTGCGAATGTCAACTTTTCCATCGAGTAAATGTCTTGGATCACGTTAGTCCAATCTTCAGGTGTAGGACAGTCCTTCAACATCCATTTTTTAGTTAGAGCTTTTTTGCTTGCCAATATTAAAACATTGAATAAGTATTTTTCTCCTCGTCTTTCCAGTGAGTCCGGTAGTAAACCCAAATACAAAGTTACAAAAGAAAAGGGAACTGTAATTTTGAATATTTTCCCCAATATTGTCTGTACCTTGGTCCAATATTGGTGGATAACTGGGCATGACCAAAACACATGAAAATGATTTGCAGTCTTTTCACCACACAAGCGCCAACAGTTCAATCCCTTATGGGTAAATTTGTTTTGTGCAGGTGTTCTGAAAAATCTTGCCAAGTTTTTCCATCCAAATTCTCTCCACTGCAGGGATGAGGTACTTTTCCATTGCTGTTTATTTAGCTTTTCCCATATTTCCAGTTGTAAAGTGAAATTCCCCTCTTTTTCCCATCTCTCTTTTATATAAGATGTGTTGTCTCCTTTTAAGTCTTGAAGACCTTGGTATATTTTAGAAATGTATCTGATCCCTGGGATCCCTTTATATGCCATTAAGAAGACCTTCAGAACACCTGACTGGGCCCTTTCCAAAACCTCCTTTTTAAGTATATTGTTTATGTGGTGTCTAAGCTGGAAGAACCTGTAAAGGTCTTGATTTATTAGGCCTTGTTTTTTCAAATCTTCAAAACTTCTTAAGATTTGCCCTTTAAAAAAATCGTAATATTTTATCAGCCCTTTCTCCTTCCACTTTTTAAATCTGGTGTCTGTTTTATTAGGAGTAAAGTCCTGATCATAGGCGATCCATTGCAGAAGTCGATAGGGCTCTTTAGTTTGATTCTCTCTGACTATCTTAAACCAAATTTTTAGCGGGGTCTCTATCCACGGGTTAGTGTTATTCAAAAGCTTAGGTAAGACATTGTTCCCTATTATCGCCTGTAGGGGGATGTCACTTGTTATTTGGCATTCGATCTCCTTCCATTGTGCAGTGTAGACTGGGTTACATATCTCTACTAAAGTTTTCATTTGTGCGGCTTTAAAGTAGTCCCTGATATTTGGCAGCGCGAGCCCACCTTTGTCTTTGTTTAGCTGTAGGGTTCTATATCTGATTCTAGGTCTCTTGCCCTGCCATATGAATCTTGAGATCCTTCTGTCCAGCTCCTGCCATGTTTTTTTGGGAGGTTCTACAGGTATTGTTTGGAAAAGGTATAGAAGACGTGGAAGTATATTCATTTTGACTGCTTCAATTCTTTGTGCAGTACCCAAGAATGGTATCATATTCCATCTTGCTAGGTCAGATTTTATTTTTGTCACCAGTGGATCATAGTTTAGTGATATAATTTTGTTGAGTTGTTTCGGGATATTGACCCCCAGATATTTCATAGATTCCGACTCCCAGTTAGTTTTGAGTTTGCTTAGTGAATAATGATTTGGGTCATAGTTGAATGTTAAAACTTGGGTTTTATGCATATTTAATTTGTACCCCGATAAATCTCCATACTCTGAAAAAACTGAGGTTAGTTCTGGTAAAGAAGTGTCCGGCTGCCCTAGGTATATTAAAATGTCATCAGCAAAGAGTGCTATTTTATGTTCCTTCTGACCAAGTGTAATACCTTGAATTTTTTGGTTTTGTCTTATCCATTGGCTCAGAGGTTCTATGAAGATTGCAAAGAGCAGTGGAGACAGGGGGCAGCCCTGACGACATCCTCTTTCCAGTTCAAAAGATGATGATAAATTACCGTTAATCCTTATTTTAGCTGTTGGTTTTTTATATAATGCCTGTATAGTTCTCATGAAGTTGTTATAAAAATTGAAACTGGATAAGATTCTATATAGAAAAGACCAGTCAACCGAATCGAATGCTTTTTCAGCATCTAATCCCAATATGACTGCATTTAAGTTATATTTTTTTATATGATGAATTATGTGTAAAGTGCGTCGAATGTTGTCTTGTGTCTGTCTTTGTCTTATAAAACCTGTTTGGTCTAAATGAATTAGGTCTGTCAGTATATTTTCTAACCTTTTGGCAAGGATAATGGTAAAAAGCTTATAGTCCTGATTTAGTACACTGATTGGTCTGTAGTTGGAGCACTCTAGCTTATCCTTTTCAGGTTTAGGTATAACTGCAATGACCCCTTCTCTCCAGGAGGGGGGGATTTCCCCTGTGTGGAGGACATAATTAAATGTTTTCAGGAGGAGAGGAGATAGTTGCTGTTTAAAGGTTTTGTACCACTCTGCTGTATAGCCATCAGCTCCTGGGGATTTGTTAGCTTTAAGTTTCATAATTGCTTTTTCCAATTCTTTAGGATGTATTTCTGACAGTAGTGTTTTATTTTGTGACTCCGTAAGTTGGGGAAGGTTTAATGTGTTTAGGAATGCCTCGGATGCGTTTTTATGTTTTTTGTGGGAGTATAAGTTCTTATAGTAATTCTCGAAGTTTTTAAGAATATCCTGAATTCTGAATTTTATTTCCTTTGATACTGGGTCTCTGATTTTGTAGATTGCTCTTTCTGTTTGATGTTTCCTCAATTTATAGGCTAGCAATTTTGCCGATTTACTGCCTGCTTCATAGTATTTTTGTTTCAGAAATGTAAGTTTCTTCTGGATTTCTATTGTGTAGATCTCATTTATTTGGTTTTTAATTTCCTTAATCTTGAGCGAGTCAGTAGAATGAGTGTTGCCTTTGTGTTCTTTTTCTAGGTTCCTAAGTTCTGACTCTAATGTGGATAGTTTTTCTTGTCTTAGTTTCTTTTGGGTTGCCAGTTTTGCAATAATCTTTCCTCTTATTACAGCTTTACATGCATCCCACAGTATTAAAGGGGATACTTCTCCATTATCGTTATCTTCCAAATATCTGAGAATATCTGATTCCAATTCATCTTTCAATGGTCCTTTCAGGACATTTGAATTTAACCTCCAAGAAAATGTATTATTTGTGTATTTTTGGATATTTAAGTCCATGTAGATCGGACTGTGGTCGGAGAGATCCATCAGTCCTATTTTACATGTTTTTACTCTTCCAATGTCTCTATTAAACATAAAAAAATAGTCAATCCTTGAGTAAGATGAATGTGGAGTTGAGTAAAATGTATAGTCTTTTACACTGGGGTTGAGTTCCCTCCACACGTCACAGATTCCCAATTCTTTTAGTAGCATCCGAGTCTTCCTGTTTTGGGTGTTATTTTGATGTGGGGAATTACCAGAAGCATCCCAGTATGGATTCAGTCTAAGATTGAAGTCCCCACCACATATCACTAAACCTTGAGCTTTAGTTATCATTAGGTCGAATACATTTTTATAAAATTTCCAGTTAGCCCCTGGGGGAGCATACACATTCAGCAGGGTGATATCTTCTCCCTCTAGCCGCCCAGTTACCAAACTGTATCTCCCTTCTTTATCTTTGTGTTCTGATTTTTTTTCAAATGTAATTTTGGTTGATATCAATGTCGCTACTCCCCTCCTCCTCCCTGATTTATATGAAGATGAAGAGATCATTTTAAACCCTTGTCTACTGAGTTTATTGTGTTCCACGTCTGTTAGGTGGGTTTCTTGTAAAAGTATTATTCCTGCTTTGTCTTTTTTCATTTTGCCTAGAATCTTGGATCTTTTAACTGGATTCAGGATTCCTTTTACATTATATGAAATTATTTTGGTTACACCCTGTTTCTCCATTGTGTTGTTTTGTTTAGTATAACTGTGTGGTGGCCCTCTTTTGTGCTACTCAGAAACTGAAAGAACATTAAAAACAAGAAAAACATTAAGAACATAGTGTAAAAAACTTTAAAACAAAAAGCTGTCATAAGAACTTCCTGAGCTGAGGTCTTTTTAAAGACCCTGTAAGAGCCTTGATGGAGTGAAGGCTCTGAGGGAAATTCCTCAAACTCTGTTACGTGTTGAGGGCCCTCTCTTACCACTGAAAGTAGTCCCATGCTTTTAACGTGAGTTTCAGAACCCAATCCAAACTTGTAATGATTTTTTTTTTTTTTTTTCCTTTTATGCCTAAACCCTGTGAAATTGTGTGCACCCTCCCACCCCCATCACATCAAACATTCACGCAAAAACAGTATTTGTTAGTATGAGGAGAACATGTGGATTATTGTCACATTTCTATTTTAACAAGTTTTTTTTTTGTTTTTTTTTATTACAAAGACTTATTTGTTTCAAATAATATGATTGTTCCATGAAATGTTTTACCACATGCTGAATATGCATCTCCTTTAATGTTTGTTACCTTGTATGAGGGGGGTTGGATGTGCGGATTGATTCAAGAGAAAAAAAAAAGAAAAAAGGTCGCTATTCCAACCTGAAAACGGATAGTTTATCCGCGACGCTCTGGTGCTGGGTTTCCCGCTGCTGGTCCGTGGATTTTGAAGGTCTTTGTGTTGTCCATGTTTGCGCTTTGATCTTCTCACTCGGGTCTGCTGCGGGTTTAAATACCGTTACCGGGAGGCCTCTTTTCGCCATGTCAGCTGTTGCTTCTTCCGCCGAATTATAGAGACACGTTTCATTGCCGTAGAAGACCCTTAACTTCGCAGGAAATGGTGTCTGAAAGCGCAATTTCTTCTCTCTTAACACCTTTTTCGCGTCATTGTATTCCCTGCGCTTTTTAAGGACCTCCGGGGCGTAATCGTGTTCCACGTAGACTTTTCTCTCCTGGTGCATAAATCCTTTTTTCTGCCAGGCCAGTCTTACAACCTCTTGTTTTATTTTGAAATTGGAAAATCTTACCAACACCGAACGTGGGGGCGCTTCCGCCGCCGGCCTAGCGGCTAATGAACGATGTGCCTTTTCTATCTTCAAGTCGGTGGTTTGTGGAATATCCAATTTCTCTCTTAGTAAGGATTCCACGCATTCTGCCATTGAGTTAAAACCATTTTCGGTTCCTTCTATCAGACCATGAATTCTTATGTTGTCTCTTCTTTGTTTTCCTTCTTGGTCGGTTAGCTTAGCCTCTATAGCTGCTTGTCTTTTGCGTAGGTCTAGCACAGAATCTTCGAGCACTTTTATTCGATCCTCTGTTTCCAAGATTCGGTTCTCGGCCTGGTCCACTCTGCTGTTTGTCCTTTTCAATTCTTCTCTGAATTCCCGAAATTTGGCCGTAACATCTCGGCGAAATCGTCGTAGCTCCTCAAATAGTGATTTCAGGCTAACCCTTTTGTTAGCTATCACCAGTTCCTCGTCTTCTGAACGGAGATCTTCCAGTTCGGATTCTCCGGCCGATACGTGTCCTGGCCTGGAGAATTTCAGTTTCTTCTGTTTTCCTTTAGACATGATGATTTTGTCTTTTGATTTTCACTCCTCCAAAAATCCGTTAAGTTTGATTTTCAAGGTGTTATCCTGGATTGGGTCTGAGAACTTCAGTGTTAAGCTGCAGTCGCCATGGCGTCCAGACCGGAAGTCCCCCAAAGCAAAATTTTTAACATTTTGTATGGAATCTGGTCCGTCCCATGAGTGGTAATTGGAATGTGTGAGTGCAGGTGATCTGCAGGCAGAACTTCATTAAGGAATTCAAAGATTTTTATTCATAAACGCTCCCAGTTGTATTCAGATTGATTGTTTTTGTTCAAGTCTTAAGTTGGTTGCAAATACTCTGCTTGTTTGAATTAAGAAATACTGTAAATGCTTTCAAATGAAATTGTATGTTAAATGGCATACTGTATGATAGAGTGTAGTTAGAAATGCACTTTATGTCAGTTAATATTATTCTTAAAATGATGTTTTAAAAACTCAAAGCAATCAGAAAGTGTCCATAAGGACTGGAAGAGAAGTGGAAAAAAAAAGAAAAATCAACAAAATTTAAAATAATGTGTCATGGGTTTAAGTTTCCGCTGAAGTTTGTTTCCTGAAATTGTAATTCAATAAGTGACTCCGTGAAACACTCATGGCTGTTCTGTTCATTCACAGACCAGAAAATTCACGCTGTTACCCTGTTAAATCAAAAGGAATCTTGGTTCTTTTGCATGTCCTTTGTTGTTAAAATTGTGTTAACAGGTCTGAGGAGTTGTTAGTTCCTGTCCAGCAGGTCAGTTGGTGGTGGTGGTGGGGGGATCAGTGCTGCTGATAAAGCCACGTCACCCTTTAACCCTTTGGTTTCCATCCCAGCAGCAGCTCTGTTTAATTGTCCTCAGAAGGGAACATGTAAATCGACAGAGGTGTGAAGTTTGGCCCAGCTGTTCCCACTGATGTCATGGGGGGGGGGGTGATCTGTTGGGTGCCATGTGTTTACTTTTCCTGGGTTAACTGGATTATTTCTGCTGCTGGTGATCACCTATTCCTCTCCTTCTCCTTTTCCCTGCTGATTAATGCAGATTTGCAGAATTTAACACCTCCGAACACAACCGCTTAGTTCCTCCTCACGGCTGTCTTAAAAAAAAAAAAAAGGCCAACACACGCCAATTTATCACATCCTTTTTCATGTAAATTAGAAACATTCTTTTGTAAATGTGAGGATTTTTCTCATAAATTTGCAGGATTTTCCTGCAGAGTTAGAGCCATTTTACTCAGAAATGTGCAGCTTCTTAATTGAAAATTTACAGCTTTTTATTATTCATAATTTTGCAGCTTTTTCCTCATGAATTTAGAACTTTTCTTACTCTTGAATTTGCAGTTTAAAAAAAGCTTAAACTTGCAGCATTTTACTCAAATCTTAGATCTGCAGCATTTTTACATTGTAAACAGTTGGAAATTTACACCTTTTTTGTCTTTTTGCTAAAGTTGCAGCTTTCTACCCATAAAATTGCACTTTTTTGGTCAGAAATTGGCAGCTTTTAACTGAGACTTACATCCCCCCACCTTTTTTTTTTTGTCAGGTCAGGCATTGGCTTGCTTGCTACCGGATAACCATGAAAACCGGTACTACCTGTCTCATGGGTCGGGCCGTCGGCGACTCAACTGGCATCCCCGCCCTTCCGAGGGCGTGGAGGGTGAAACGGGCATCCTGGCAGAACTAAAAACAATATCTGTCACAGGTCTGTAGTGGACCACTCCCAGTTACACAGGATGAGACTGGACATCCTGGCAGATAAACACATCTGTCACAAGGTCTGTGGTGGGCTGTGCCAGTCGGTGCATTGTGACATGCACTACACAAAGAGCAGAGATAAACAAACCTATCATCTGGTCAGTCACTGCAACAGATACTGGAGTCAGTTTTGTCTTGGCTTGTCCTTGCCACTGATATTACCTTTATCTGCCAAGAATGTGCTGCTAGTCCAGCAAAAGCTAGCAGTACTCAAATACTTTGCAAGCAGTTTCATGAAATGGTCAATCAGAAAGCAACTCATACCGGCTCGGACGCCGCCCGAGCTTACAAGGTCTGCGCTGATCTGTTCACACTTCGACAGGCAGCAAAAAGTAAGCTAGGAGCAGGAAGACAAAAGAAGAGGAAAACAGCAACCTTGTGTGTAGCAGAATGGAATGTATGCATTCTGTTGGACAGAACAACATCACAGCGCCCAGAAAGACAGACCACGCTTGTGGCCCTGGAAATGAACAGGTGCAATGTAGACATAGCTGCACTTAGTGAAACAAGATTGCCTGGATATGACAGCTTGGAAGACCATGGGTACATCTTCTTTTGGAGTGGGAGATCAACTCAAGAAAGGAGAGAAGCAGGAGTGGGCTTTGCAGTTAGAAAGGAGATAGCAGCAATGCTTGATGAGGATCCACCGCCAATCAATGACAGGATAATGACTATGAGACTCCCACTACAGCGGAAGATGTATGCCACTTTCATCAGTGTATATGCCCCAACAATGACCAACACAGAGGAGGTGAAGGAAGAGTTCTAGAGTGATTTACGTGAGACTATCAGGCGTGTGCCGACTGATGACAGGCTGATACTTGGAGATTTTAATGCCAGAGTTGGTTCGGACACCGAGAAATGGAAAGGAGTGCTAGGCAGTCATGGAGTAGGCAAGTGCAATGCTAATGGAGAACTTCTACTTGCACTATGTTCAAAGTACAACCTTGTGATAACCAACACTCTATTTAAGCACAAGGACACACACAAGAAGACATGGCTGCACCCAAGATCCAAGCACTGGCACTTATTAGATTACATAATAGTCAGGCAGAGAGACAGAAGGGATGTATTGGACACCAGAGCAATGAGAGGCATGGACTGTGGCACTGATCATGTTATGCTGAGATCTAGATTAAGGATTTGCAGATGAAAACAGCACTGCAGGATGGGTGCAAAGCCACCATGGAAGCTAAACACTAGTGCACTGAAAGGCCAAAAGAAGCAGGAAGATCATATACAGGAAATGGATGAAAACTTGAAAGACTGGGACAGCAACAACTCAGAGAATGACATAGAAGAGAAATGGGCAACACTGAAGGATACGGTATATCAGACTGCGAGTGATGTATTAGGCTACCCTGAGAGGAAACATCAAGATTGGTTTGATGAGCATGATGAACACCTGAAGAAGCGAAGAATACAGCTAGGCAGGAAAACCTACAGTGTAACACAAGGTCGAAGAAGAAGAAATACCCAAAAGGCTCAGAGTGAGCTACAGAAGTACACCAGAGAGATGAAGTCCAACTGGTGGGATGAAAAAGCGAAGAAACTTCAAACTGCAGTAGACAGGAAGGACATGAAAACATTCTTCAGAGGTTTGAGAGAAATCTACGGCCCTAAACCAAGAGGATTGATCCAACTAAAGGCTATGGATGGTGAAACGGTTTTGCAGGAGAAAGACAAGATCCTGGACAGATTTGCAGACCACTTTGACCAACTACTAAACAACCCTGGAGTTCTCACTGAAGAGGCTAAAGAAGCTCTAGTGCAGCGACAAACTGTATCAAGTCTGGATGAACCACCAAATTTTGATGAACTAATGGCAGCTATCAGGACAACACAGGATGGTAAAGCTCCAGGAAGGGATGGAATTCCAGCAGAGTTGTAGAAATTTGGTGGTGTTCAGCTGACCACCTGCCTGCACAAGCTCATCCACGAGATATGGGATGCCCAGAAAGTACCTCAAGACTGGAAGGATGCAAGTATTGTGCCTTCGTTCAAGAAAGATGACAGGAAGGATTGTGGAAATTACCGAGGTATATCACTACTAGCCACTGTTGGCAAGACTCTTTCACGTGTACTACTTAACAGACTCAGTGAACACATCTCGCAGAATGTACTACCGGAAACCCAATGCGGCTTCAGAAGTGGAAGAAGCACAATGGACATGATTTTCTGCTTGAAACAGGTTCAAGAAAAGTGTATCGAACAGAACATGCCGCTTTATGTAGTCCTTCATAGACTTCAGTAAAGCCTTTGATACTGTTTCACGACAAGGACTTTGGCAGGTACTCAAGAAATATGGTTGTAGAGAGAAGTTTGTCAGCCTGATCGAGGCACTCCATACAGGTATGCAAGCAAACGTGGCAATGAGTGGTTCAGTATCTAAAGACTTTTCAGTAAGCAACGGGGTGAAACATGGGTGTGTGCTGGCACCTACACTCTTCTCACTATATCTGGCAGTCATGCTTGAGGTGGCCTTCAAAGACACTTCAGAAGGAGTATACATTCAAACAAGGAAAGAAGCAGACTTGTTCAATGTGGCACAGTTTAAAGCCAAGAGTAAGACATCGATAAAGATAGTAAGAGAAATGCTCTTTGCCGATGACAGTGCTCTAGTTGCACACAGCGTGGAAGATATGCAATCTTTAGTGGAGAAATTTGCAAGAGCAGCTAGCCATTTCAGCCTCCAAATCAACATCAAGAATACAGGGTGCCTTTATCAACCACCAAAGTTCCAATTGTCAACATCAGTACCAGAAGAGATCAGCATTGGTACAGAGCCACTAGTCAAGTGCAAGACTTTCAAGTACCTAGGGAGTACTGTTTCAGAGAATGCTAGGCTGGGGGATGAACTATCTTTCAGAATGGGAAGAGCGAGCGCTGTGTTTGGAAACTTGAGGGAGAGACTGTGGAACAATCGACATGTGTCAATCCGTGTGAAATGCAAAGTGTACAGAGCAACAGTACTGGCTACTCTATTGTACGGTGCTGAAACTTGGACTGTCTACAGAGAGCAGGTGAAGAAACTCCACGCGTACATGATGAGACACCTTCGAGCCATAATGAACATCTCATGGAAAGACAAGATAACCAACATAGAAGTGTTGAAACGAGCTGGTCTACCATCAATGGAGGACATGCTAATACAGATGAACCTGAGATGGCTCGGAGATGTTGAGAGGATGGACCACCAGCGTCTCCCTCGGCAGTTACTCTACTCACAGTTATGCGAGGGCAAACGCAATCAGGGTAGACCAAGGCTCAGATTTAAAGACACTGTAAAAAGAAACCTGAAGAAGTTGGACATAGACAGGAGTTCCTGGCAGGAGAAGGCTAAGGACAGAGCTGTGTGGAGGAATCTGATCAGACCTAAATGAAACAGTCATTGTGGCCCACGACAGACTGCTATGATGACACAGTGTCCTAGCCCAATATTTTATTTATTAATGTTGTCTAAATTAACTAATCTAGTAAGAAATATAAGGTAATTGTATAAACTGTGTGGGAAATAGAAGAGTAATAAAGTCACCAGGATGAAATCGGCAAAGGATGAGATTGTTAGCCTTCAAGAAACAAACACCAGTGTCTGCTAGTGACCACTGCTGACATGCTGGCTGAAGACAGAAGTCCAGGATAGAGACTACTCTTTCAATTGGAATTCTTGTCATTATTATCATTGCTCTAGACATGCACTACTGCATGCTACAAGTCTGTATTTGTATTCATAACATTCCATATACATAGCTTACTGTATGTGACTACAATAAATACAACTTACAATTATGTGTATATCTTGTTATTGCAGTGCTGCAGGAGCTATCAAAATAACAATTATAGACCCAATATGGCACTGCTGTTTGCCGGGAGAATGTTAGCTAACTTCCGGTTAACTTACCATACTCGCTTAAGATTCATTTCCCCCGATAGATCATTTCAGTGTATAATTAAATGTAATCTATGGTCCAAATGTCCATATAGTATGACAACAACACTCCAGCAAACTGATTTTAATGTCCAGAAAAAAAAAAATTAGAAGTGTGATCACCGGTGTTGGGCAAGTTACTAAGAAATAAGAAATAATTACAGTTACTAGTGTTATAATAAATAAATAGTGAGGATTAGTTAGTTAGATATAACACAAAGTGCTTGAATACTGTAGCGTGACCTTGGGTTCCAATCTATAAAATAATTCTTTCATTCATTCATCTTCTTCCGCTTAATCCTTTTGCTGAAGAAAAATTGTTTCAATTCAAAAGTCTGGTCATGGACTGCTTTTATCATCCAAGGACCAGAGCTGTAACACTATTCATTGGCCCTAACATGGAAGTTAATCCTTTCTCCAGGACTTTGTCATTCTCCATTTTCTGCTCTTTGGCAAAGGAATGTTCCAAATTGACAGATTTATGGGTAATATAATCCAGACCTGGGCAGTTAAGATTCTCCAGTAAACAACCAGATAGTTTCACAGTGCCATCTGGTGGACGAATCAGGAATATTTAATTTTTTTCTCTGTGCAGTGGAATTTATGCATTCTGGACAAAGTAATTCATATGCTTTCTCTCAAAACAGTATCTGCTACTGAAGACATGGTTGAACTCTTGGGATGGACAATGTGGTTTCAAATGTTTTTATTGATATGATTTAATGAGTTGCTTTATTTTCAGGAAGAAATTAATTTTTGCACACTTACTATCACAAATTAATTACAGTTACAATGTAGAGACATTGTATATTCCCTTATTATTGAGTAGAATATCTTAGTCACTAAAGTTGAAGGAATTTATGCTTTATTCAGCACACATACTTTAGGAGGATTTCACTCCTCATATCAAATTTCTCTCCCCCTCCTTTCTCTGCTCTTTGAGAGACCATAGCTACATTTTAACTGACCAATAGAGTTCCAAGCTTCACTGCATCTCATTTTTAGTCAGTTTATGACTTCTGCCAAACAAAGAAGTTCAAATGTAATTGGTTCAGCCCAGTTGTCATGAAGTTTAGAACCATCTTGTCACACCCGAGAAAAACTTGCTTTTTGTTTCAGTTTTGGGCGTTGGTCAAGCTGTAAGGAGCAGATGTCTCTGCTCTCCCATTTTTCCTATCTTCAAGTAGGCCCAGAGCCTCCCATGCTCTGCGAAAATTCTTTTTCTTATCTCTAAAATTCATTTTTCTTATTTTAATCTTTTTATTTAAATTTCTGTGCAAGAAGATTTTGTTTGATTTTTTTATGCTTAAACCAACTCATTTAAACCACGAAATAGATTTGTGATGTGTTTTTGCCTTTGGTTTGACTCTGATGGGACATTGTACAATAAACACATTCCTTTTCAGTGCACAAGAGGAGACTTCGCCCAGCTTGCTGAAGAACAGCCGACTGCGATGTCAGGAGCACAGCCTTGTGAGAGAATCAGTCTATCAGCCTCTCCATCAACAGAATCCACGGACATCCAACGGAATCAAGGTTGGCACGTGGGGACTCTGCTACCTACTGGGACGCAATGACTCTGTGTCTGTTGTTTAATTTAAACTTAATTCTTCAGAATATTCCTGGTATAAGTTCTTTAAACTTAATTTCATGCAAACCCCCATCAGAATTTCAAAATGCATTTTGTCCTTTCATTAATTTACATTCTTTTTCAGAGTAATACCAATTTTCTATTTTTATAAATAGTTTACTTATCATTTTCTTCATAAAATTGCATCCACTTTGCTTAACCATTGCTATTTTATGGTTTTCCAATTTCCAGTATACTCTCAAATTAAATTGTACTTTATTTGGTTCCACAAATGCTTGATTCATAAGTAACTCAGTAACAGTCTATGATGCCCATAATACCTGTTGAATTCTCTGTTTTAAAGTTATCCAAATATGTTAACCTATTCTAACATTTCTTATTAAACTACCAAAAGACATATGGGAGTTATTGTTTGATTTCATGTCCATCTTCTTGATTATCGGCCAACAAGAACTCACAAAGAGGTTTTTTTTTTTTAGACTGATTCGTAATTAGTACAAATAAAGAATTGTTAATAAAATTGTCCATTATCTGGACTGGTGCCCTACGAGGATTAGAGCATAATGAAAATAAATCTTCATTCCTACTCACATTCATGTTTACATTAAGACTTGTGCCAACATTAAAATACCTATAAACCCATAAATCCGCTACAATACACACTTATATTTTTAGTTGCACCCACACACCCAAATTGCTGTGTAATGAAGTAACTGCTTTTTCTTCCATATATGGGCATGTATTGGGGTGGGGGTTCCGTAGTGCTGGCGAGACAAAGACAAGGCTACAACAGGATGTGGAGTCAAAAAGTCCTGAAGAGAGGACATCTGGGTGAAGATAACGCTGAGGACTGGTTAGAACCAGTCTGGACAAAGACCAGACTTTTGTTGGAAAGTTACTGGGAACTCCCAGTAATTTGGAGCTATATGTGCCTTTGAAACCATTGTTCTTGGTACTTTTGCCAGGTTGTCTTGAGAAGGACCCACAGCTGTGCTGACTCTCTGCATGCTTCAATAAAAGATAAGCTGAGACATAGTATTACTTCTGTCGTTATTGATTGGTTAACTGAATAGATTCTGCTCACTATCTAATTTTAAATTTTAAACTTTTTTTTTTTTTTTAATGGCGCCGGACGCAGGGCGGCCGTACCAGCAGCAACTCTCTCGTGTCTTTGTGTTTCTATCTATAAGGACAAGCTGCAATAGAGCGACATCAGCGGGGTCTGGAGAAACCTCAAAACCATCTCGGGGCTCCAGAATACCTCCCCCCAGGCCACAGGGGGCAGGGAGTGGGCGAACAACCTGAATCTGTTTTTCAATAGATTTGACCAACCGCCCTCCCCCCTGACTGCACAACAACCACTGCTGCCTCTAAAGAAATCAAGTCCTGCTGCCCACTCCCCACTCCACCAACACCCCCCCACTCCCAACACACAGCCCCCCATCCTGACCCTGACCAGGACCCAGGTGAGGACGGAGCTGAGGAAGATCAAGGCGAGGAAGGCGCCGGGACCGGACGGCATCAGCGCAAAGCTCCTCAAGTCCTGTGCAGACCAGCTGTGTGGGATTGTGACGTATATCTTCAACATGAGCCTGAAACTGGGGAGGGTACCACAGCTGTGGAAAACATCTTGTGTGGTACCTGTACCAAAAACTTCCCACCCCAAAGACCTGAACAGCTACAGACCGGTGGCCTTGACGTCCCACTTGATGAAGACCCTGGAGAGACTGCTCCTTGCTCACCTCCGCCCCCTGGTGGAACCAGCGATGGATCCACTCCAGTTCGCCTACCAGCATGGCATTGGGGTGGAGGATGCGGTGATCTTCCTCCTTCACCGTTCTCTGTCCCACCTGGAGAAGCCCGGGAATATGGTGAGGATCATGTTCTTTGACTTCTCCAGTGCTTTCAACACCATCCAACCGATGATCCTGAAGGACAAGCTGCTGCGCGCAGGGGTGGACCAGCACCTGTCATCATGGATCCTGGACTACCTCACGAACCGGCCTCAGTTTGTGAGAACCCGGGACTGTGTGTCCGACACGATCATCAGTAGCACGGGGGCCCCCCAGGGAACGGTGCTGGCTCCCTTCCTGTTCACTCTTTATACTGCGGACTTCTCACACAACACAACACACTGCCATCTACAGAAGTTCTCTGATGACTCTGCGATCGTTGGCCTCATCTCCAATGGAGATGAAGCTGAGTACAGAGGGCTTATCCAGGACTTCGTGGACTGGTGCCATCGGAACTGCCTCCAGATCAACGCGAGGAAAACTAAGGAGCTGGTGGTGGACTGCCGCAGGCATGGGCAGCCCCTCACAGTACCAGTAAATATACAGGGAACAGACATCGAGATGGTGACATCCTATAAGTACCTGGGTATTCATCTGAACAATAAACTAGACTGGTCACACAATACTGATGCACTCTACAAGAAGGGACAGCGCAGGCTGTTCCTGCTGAGGAGACTCAGGTCTTTTGGTGTACAAGGGGCGCTGCTGAAGTCATTCTATGACACGGTGGTGGCATCAGCCATCACTTTTGGAGTGGTCTGCTGGGGCAGTGGCATTACTGCAGCCGATAGGAAGAGACTGAACAAACTGATTAAGAAAGCTAGCTCTGTCCTGGGGCAGCGCCTTGATCCGATGGAGGAGATAGGAGAGAGAAGGACGGTGGCTAAACTGTCATCTCTGCTGGAGTCCGAGTTCCACCCTATGCAGGACATACTGAATGCACTGAGGAGCTCATTTAGCAGCAGACTACATCATCCCAGGTGCACAACCGAGAGGTTTCGTAGGTCCTTCCTACCAACGGCTGTCAGACTGTACAACCTAAGCAGGGCTGCTCGCAGAGATAGCAAAAAGACGTAACAAACTAATAGTTTTTTGAATGCAAAAGATGCAATAGACTTAAACAATGGTCCCCTCCGGCATACAACTAGGAACATACCGGTCGCTATGGAGGGTGAGAATATGTATGGGCACATAATCATACCATGTAGGATAACTAAGTAGACGGTTATGCTGTTTCATTCCATCTAGCAACAATGCTCTGCACTGTGTGTGTTTATATATTTACATATTTATTCCATCTAGCTACAATGCTCAGCACTGGGTGTGTTTATATATTTATATATCTACATATTATTCCATCTAGCTACATTGCTCCGCACTGTGTGTGTTTATATACTTGCATATTTATTCCACCTAGCTGCAATGCTCCGTACTGTGGGTGTTTATATATTTACATATTTATTCCATCTAGCTACAATGCTCTGCACTGTGTGTTCATATATTCATATATTTATTCCATCCAGCTACAATGCTCTGCACTGTGTGTCTGTGTGTGTGTATATATATATATTTTATAGTAATACGTACATATGTATATTAGCTGCTCTTGCTTGCTTGTTTTTTTCTTGCCTTCTGATTGTTGCTCTGAGTGTTGCTATCCCTGTGCTGTTGCAATCCTGGAATTTCCCCGTTGTGGGACTAATAAAGGCTTATCTTATCTTATCTTATCTGTTTATACCTGTATATAGTGTGTCTCTTACTAACCAGGGCTCTGTAGGAATACTCGGACTAAGACTGGACCAACTTTTTTTCTCTATTTTAGCCGGTATTTTTTTTTTCTAGTTTTCTTTTCTTTTTCTCTTCCTCGGACAATGGAGATCAACAGAGATGGGGGCATACGCATTGTTTACACACACGAACAGCTGACTGTGCTGAGGAGGCTGGAGCCTGGAGCGCTGCAGCCGGCAGTGAAGCCCCTCATCCTGGTTGAGCTGAAGAGGAGACACCATGGGTGAAGGGCTGGAGCGAAGGTGAGGAGGAGAAGGAGGAAGCATAAGGCGGCTGTACCGATGGTCATCACCAGGAATGTGCGATCGCTGGGAAATAAAACAGATGAGCTTACAGCGCTGGTCAGGATGCAAAAGGAGTATCGTGAGTGTAGTTTCATGTATTTTACAGAGACGTGGTTACACTCACAGATCCCGGAAGTAAACGTAGCGATACCTGGCTTCAAGACTATACAGGGGGACAGAGACGTGATAAGCAGCAGGAAAAAGAGGAGGAGGAGTGGTACTTCTTGTTAATAAACGATGGTGTCATCCCAGGCACATTTATGTGAAGGAAAAGTGCTGCAGCCCAGACATTGAGCTGCTGGCTGTCAGTATGAGACCTTATTATATGCCGCGAGAAATGAAGTGCGCTCTAATTGTTATCGTCTACATCCCTCCATCAGCTGATGCAACGGTGGCCTGTGACGTCATCAGCTCCACTGCGGCCACATTACTGGAGAAGCACCCGGATGCATTCATGGCCATCACGGGTGATTTTATCCATGTCTCAGTGGGAAAAACACTACCAGACTTTCACCAGTTTGTTGACTGTCCCACCAGAGAGAACGAAACACTGGATTTGCTGTATGCCAATGTCAGGGATGCATATAGTGCAACAGCTCTACCCCCCATTGGTAAATCAGATCAATGCATAGTCATGTTAACACCCAAGTACGTCCCCCTTGTGCAAAGGCAGCCTGCTTATACACGGACTGTGAGGAGGTGGACACAGGAGGCTGCTGATGCACTGCAGGACTGCTTCGAGACGACAGACTGGAGCATACTCTGTGAACCACATGGGGTGGACATAGACAATATGACTGACTGCATCACAGAATACATTAGATTCTGTGAAGACATGGCCATGCCAGCTCAGACTGTACACTGCTTCTCCAACAACAGACCATGGGTCACCAGTGACCTGAAAGCACTTCTGAACAAAAAGAAGAGAGCTTTTAGGGCTGGAGACAAGGAGAAACTGAGGGGAGTGCAGCATGAGCTGAGAAAGATGCTGAGCAGGTGCAAGGACAATTATAGGAGGAAGTTGGAAGAGAAACTCTGGCAAAACAACACTAAAGATGTGTGGGAGGGAATGAAACAAATAACTGGGTACAAGGGGAGAGTCAGGCAGCCATCTGGGAGCCAGGAGAGAGCTGAGGAACTGAATCTGTTTTTTAATAGGTTCAACTCACAGTCTGTCACCCGAGCAACACAACCAGACCCCCACGCACCCCTCCCCACCCACGCTCCCGTGCAGAACCTCTCTCCATCTCCCCCCTCCTCCTCCTCAGGGGGCACCAGGACCCTTCCTCACATCACGGTGACTACAGATCAGGTGGAGAAACAGCTGGAGAGACTCCGTCAGTGGAAGGCTTCGGGCCTAACGGCATCTCCGCAAGGACCCTGAGGACCTGTGCCAACCAACTAGCTCCGGTACTGAAACACCTGTACAACCTGAGCCTGAGTCTGGAGAGAGTACCGGTGCTGTGGAAGACATCCTGCCTAGTTCCTGTCCCCAAGAAGTCATCTCCATCGGGTTTGAATGACTACCAACCAGTTGCCCTCACATCTCATGTGATGAAGGTCCTGGAGAGACAGGTCTTAGTCCACCTGAGGCCGCAGGTGAAGACGTGGCTGGACCCTCTGCAGTTTGCATATCAGCCCCATTTAGGAGTTGAAGATGCTGTCATTTACCTGCTGCAACGAGCCCATCTGCACCTGTATGGTGAAGGAGATACTGTGAGAATCACTTTTTTTGATTTCTCCAGTGCCTTTAACACCATCCAGCCACTGCAGCTGGGTGAGAAGCTGCGGGTGATGGGAGTTGACAGCTCTGTGATCTCCTGGATTACTGACTACCTGACAGGCAGACCACAGTTTGTCAGGCTGAGCAGTGTCTTGTCTGGCGTGGTGGCTAGTGATACGGGAGCGCCACAGGGGACTGTACTCTCTCCTTTTCTTTTTACCTTATACACCACTGACTTTCAGTACAACACTGAGTCACGCCACCTGCAAAAATTCTCTGATGACTCAGCTGTTGTGGGGTGTATAAGAGGAGGAGAGGAGGGGGAGTACAGGGCACTGGTAAACAGGAGTGTGGAGTGGACGGGGCAGAATCACCTGAGGTTGATTGTCAGCAAGACCAGAGAGATGGTGATTGACTTCAGGAAGAGGAAGGCTCCTTCTCAGCCACTGCAGATTAGGGGGGAGGATGTGGGAGTGGTTGAGGACTACAAATATCTGGGTGTACAGGATCAGCAGCGGGTTGGACTGGAGATCCAACACCGATGCTGCACACAAGAAGGGGATGAGCGGACTCTACTTCCTGAGAAAGCTGAGATCCTTCAACGTGTGCAGCAGGATGCTGGAGCTTTTCTACCAGACTGTTGTCGCCAGCACCATCTTCTTTGCTGCGGTCTGTTGGGGTAGCAGCATCAGGGCCAGAGACACCAACAGACTTGACAAGATTATCAAGAGGGCTGGCTCTGTAATTGGTCTCAGACCGGAGACCTTTGAGACAGTGATGGAGAGGAGAACACTAAATAAACTGTGATCCATCATGGACAATCCTGATCACCCCCTCCACCACACACTAGATAGACAGTGAAGCACTTTCTCCAGTAGACTACTACAGCTTCGTTGTCGAACGGCCAGGTACAGGAAATCTTTCCTGCCACATGCAATTTTACTGTACAATAACTCACTATGATGTATTCTGGCATAGCCAAGTTGCCACACTGCATCGTACAGACTAACTGGTACATCAATTTTCACTCTGCTCCTGATAGTCCTTCTTTGTGCAATGGGATGATTCATGTGTTTATACGGGTCATCATATATTAATCTATGATGTATATAGGTTTTATAGTCGTGTTAGTTTCTACTTTCCATGGGTATTCCCGGGATTTCTCCGGTTTCCTCCCACATGCCAAAAACATGCAAGTTAGGTTAATTGGCATCAAACTGGGGATTCTAAATTGTCCTTAGGTATGACTGTGTGAGTGAATGGTTGTCTGTCTCTCTGTGTTGGCCCTGCGATGGACTGGCGATCTGTCCAGGGTGTATCCTGCCTCTCGCCCAAAGATGCTGGGATAGGCTCCAGCCCCCCCGCGACCCAAAAAGGATTAAGCGGAAGAAGATGGATGGATGGGTAATCCCTTTGTTTGGGATCAATAAAGTCAGTCCATCTGTCCGTCCGTCCGTCCGTCCGTCCGTCCATCCATCCATCCATCCATCTGTCACGGTGGCCCTCGCGAGCCACCATAAGACGCCACAAGTCTCCGGTGAGTTTGCAATGATGTTTTATTGAGGAACAGGGAATAGAAGGAAAACACAAAGTGACAAAGTAATAAGCCACGGTGGGCTAAAACACACAGCAGAGACAGTAAGGCTGAACAAGCTCACTTACGATACTGCCCGTGGATGAGGGATGCTCGTTAACGAAGAAGACCAGGAATGAAAAGGGATGTTTGACGGAGACTGCTGCAACGAGCTGCATTCAGCGTCCGCTTTTTATGCCGGACGCTAATGAGCCCTGAATGCAGCACAGCTATTCGGCTTTGACAGCAGGGAGCTTCCCTGGGCTCTGTCACAATAAGAGCCCGGGGAGCCAGAGGGGAAACACTGCTGTCAAAGCCTGAAGGGGATGATGTATGACCCGAGCGCGGACGAGATCGGTGCTCGGATCATATCAGTACCTCCCCCTTGAGGGCGGGCTCCGAACGCCCATTGACACCCAAGCCCCCACCCCCCCAGGGTGGGCGGAGGGGGAACAGGCCAGGGGGGAGCGGACCAGAAAAGACCAAAAAAAAACATGACAACAGGAGCGCGTAGGCAGACAGAGGAAAAAAAAAAGACGATGCTCCCATGCACAAATTGCAGCTAAGGCAGAATGATAGCGGGGCAAAATAACAGTAAATTCACAAAAACAGACCATGATCAAGGCAGATTGAGAAAAAAAAAAACGTCAACAGAGAATACCAAGTCCAAAAGGTAAAAATACACCAGCTATTACAGACAATGAATGGACATTTGGCAGAGGAAAAAACGAACCCACAAAACACCCGCTAGGAAAGGGTGAGATGCACAATTACCAATACAAGACCCCCCGCACATCCCAAAAGATTACAGAAACAATGAAACTGAAGACTCGGGATGACAGTAGTCCTAGCTCTGTGGCGTGAAGGCCGATAGTTCGGGGGGCCGCCCTGCATCAAGCGTCCACATCGCAGGCAGGGGGGAAAAAGGACAGTTTGGGCGGCCTACCCCAGTCCCATGCCCGGAAACACAGAGTCTCTGGCGGCCGGACCAGGTTGCTAAACAAACAGTCCAGTGGGTCGGGTGGCCGACCCAGAACGCCAAATGGGCGAGGCAGTCCTTCAGGCGGCCGACCCACATCACTCAGCCACCAGGACCGCAGGGGAGAGAACGACAATGGCTTCCCTGCAGGAGGGGGGGGGGGACAGCGAGGGCGAGCCGGACTGAACATGAAGAATTCCAATGGCACCCGGTGGAGAAGGCTTGGGGGAAAGATGAGGGAGATGATGATGAAGATGAAGATGAGGATGAAGGTAAGCCAGTCCAGTGTCCGGTGGAAGGGGATCTGCAGCTCCCTCACCGACCTTGGATTCTGCTGGCGCTGCACCCGCGATGGACCCTGATTGGGTCACGGCTGCACCCATGGTGGACCCCGATTGGGCCTTGGCTGCACCCGCGTCGGACCCCGACTGGGTCCGCGCCGCACCAGTATCGACCTCCAACCCCGAACCCGGAACCTTTGGTGCAATGGTCGGAATCAGCTCCGCACCGGCAACCCTGGGAGAAGGCTCAGGAGAGAGAAAAGAACCGAAATCAGGATCACCGGTAGTGCCAGAACCCGGCGAGACAAGCTCGGGCGCAGCGGACGGCTGCACCCAGCTCGCCCCCCCAAGAGACAGGCAAAAATGCTCTAAAATGGAGAAGAGAAAGACAACACAGAGCACTTGCCTGATCTCGAGTTCCGACGCCGTCCAGGACTTCGATGATCCGGGCTCAGACAGGAGGAGATCGTCCTCTGGCTCCCACTCAGCTATGTCTGGCTCCGCGGCTGGCATGATGGT
The DNA here is from genome assembly GCA_020510985.1 of Pholidichthys leucotaenia. Taxonomy (NCBI): domain Eukaryota; kingdom Metazoa; phylum Chordata; class Actinopteri; order Cichliformes; family Pholidichthyidae; genus Pholidichthys; species Pholidichthys leucotaenia. The sequence goes on from CM035850.1 coordinate 139,517,124, forward strand.
GTCCGCAGCCTGAGGACCCTCCGGCACTGTCGTCCACGCCGATGACCCGCACGGCGTGGTGGCTGGGACCCTCGACCCGCTGGACCGGACCGCTCGTCTGTGGAGACCCGGGGACGCTTCTTCGTCGGGGCAGGCTCCACACTGCAGTTCACTCTCCTCCTCCGCCCACGGCGTGGCTGCGGGACTGGAACCAGGCTCTCCACAACCGCAGGCCCCCTCCTCATCCGGCGACGTTGGCCTGGCGTCGAGGACCGCTCAGCGGAGGGAGACACAGAGGAAGTGGGTTTAATATCCTTCTCTTCTTGCTCTGAGAGAGAGCAGTTGCATTTTTTTTTCTTCCCTCCTCCCGTCTGCCTTCCTGACCTATTCCCAGCTTTGCAATGTTGCGTTTTTGTCTGTGTTTAGTCGCTCTTCTTTGCTGAATCTTAATCTAAACAGAAATTATGGATTTGGAAGCGGCTTAAATGTGCTATTGTCACTATTTTCAACAAGAATCGGGCCAAGGGGGAGCCCAAGAATTGGAACCTGCGAGGAGACTCATGGACATTGGAATTCATGCATCTGTGGAAACATCATTATTGGTTATGATCTCAGGACTTCTATTTTTGGCTGTGAAGTTCCCTGATGTATCAGAAATTGAAGGAAGGTGAGAGAGCTGATCAAAGCGGACCCGGCAACCTCCTTCATCAAATTCGACCAGTTAGGGAGGGCACGAGTAGCGGCAAACGGTGAACTGAATGACAGTGATTCAGTGGAGGAATACATCTGGAGCCCTGTGCTCTCCATGGGATTAAAGTTTAAGCCTGCATATGGAAATTATGAAAGCACAGAATTGCACGGGTGAGGAAAAATCTATTCTCTGAGTGCACTTTGCAGATTTGATTTGACCTTGTCTTGGTACCCTGTATTTACATTCCTCCTGATGAAGATAAGCGGAAGAGTGGCTCTGCTAATTCAAATATCGACAAACAATGGCTGTTGTTCTGCAGATTGAGCTCCTCAAGGACAGCGCTCATGTGTTTACAGAACTTGCCACCTGCATGAGGAGAGATAAACTCTGGACATGCCGTGTAGAACACATGACTATCCGTTGCCAGGGGGTGCCCTCTGCTGTTCACCAGCAATTGACACATCTCCACACTGCATTACACACTGATCATATGCTGACTACATAACACTGGTCTCTCTCGCTTGTTATTGTGTGATCTGTCTGCTAAATGTCTGCTAAATGTGCATTGAGGGTTTTTTTGCCTGCAATCAAAATTTCGCTCACTCACTGAGCGCCATTTTGATAAAACATGTTTTTTTCTCTCGCCTACTGTGTCATATCCCTTCCCTTTTTCTTTCTTCATGACTGGCGCCTAGCGGCTGCCCCGACCTTGGATGCGCTCTGCAGAGCGTGCCCAAATGCCAAGTCACGTTTCGTTACCTTGTATTTATACGTGTGTAATGACAATAAAGTTGAATCTCATCTCATCTCAATAATAGAAGGTACAGCAGGTGGTGGGAGCTCGGGGGACTGCAAACCCCGAACTCCACCCCCAGGAGTCAGACAAGGCAAATCACAATAATGAGGAGATGAGTGAACTTGAACTTGCCTGTCTCCCGGAGGGAGGATGGTGCCTGCTGTAGCGGACGTTGCGCCTCCCTTTGGGACGGGGCTTGCCAGAACAGGACTCCAGGTGCACACAGCAGCCAGGGAGGGCATCGAGGAGGAGGGGGCAGCAGCCGAGACGAACCGGGCATGAAGCGCTGATGGAACAGCAAGAGAAGATGACCCGGGGGAGAGGCTGCGGGGATTCCCTCCTGGCGACACGTCGAGGAAGCAGCTGACTGTGGGGTTGAGACCTTGCGGTGACCCGGAACTGGATCCAGACGGGGTTCATGCTGAGGCTTAGAGCGGGTGTGATGACGGTTTCTTGCAGGGAGCGAGGCGAAGGTGAGGTCCGGGAATCGCCGCTTCTGTGCAGAGACAGAGGCGAGCAGGTCGGTATACTCAGGGAAGTCACTCAACTCGGGGTTCCTCTCCACCAGTCTGACTGCCGCCGTCACATGCTTAATTATTTGTGTGGGGTGAACAGCGGAACGAGCTGCCGCCACTCTGTCCCTGATGGAAGCAGCTGTGAGTTGTAGCTTCTCCGGGGGATTCCCGAATGACGACACTCTCCGGCGGGGATCACCCCTGGGCGGTGCGAACTCCTGGACCGGAATGGCGACAGGAATGGGATCCGGACGTGAGGCTTCCTGCCGGGGTTTCCCTCCAGCCCACAGAGTATCTCACGCTGCACGGCGATGTCATCTCTCCTCGCGCTGACTTCAAGGTGGTTGGCGAAGCGGGGGAGATGATTCGGCACGTCCTCAGCACAGTCCAGGTACCAGCGCACGTCGCTGTGGAAGTCGAGGAGGGAGGTGGCGATGAGGATTTCATCGACGTATTCGAGGTCGTCCGCCAGCTCGTTGCTCTGGCTCCGAGCGTGGACCCTCTGCGACGGCATGCTGTCAGCACGCAGTACCCAGACAGGAAAGAGCAAAGTCCAATGCAAAAACTCACCGGGAATGGCATCTCGGTGTGGCGCCTCTGTTTAGGCGTCCTGGTAGCAGTCTACTGTCACAGTGGCCCTCGTGAGCCACCATACGATGCCACAAGTCTCCGGTGAGTTTGCAATGATGTTTTATTGAGGAACAGGGAACAGAAGGATAACACAAAGTGACAAAGTAATAAGCCACGATGGGCTAAAACACACAACACTGGAGCAGAGACAGTAAGGCTGAACAAGCTCACTTATGATACTGCCCGTGGACGAGGGATGCTCATTATCGAAGAAGACCAGGAATGAAAAGGGATGTTTGACGGAGACTGCTGCAATGAGCTGCATTCAGCGTCCGCTTTTTATGCCAGACGCTAATGAGCCCTGAATGCAGCACAGCTGTTCGGCTTTGACAGCAGGAAGCTTCCCCGGGCGCTGTCACAATAAGAGCCCGGGGAGCCAGAGGGGAAACACTGCTGTCAAAGCCTAAAGGGGATAATGTATGACCCGAGCACGGATGAGATTGGCGCTCGGATCATATCACCATCCATCCATCTATCTATCTATCTATTTTGAAATCTTACACTAGTTACTTCTTTCCAAAAGTAACTGAGTTACTTACCAATTACTGAATGATTAAAGTAACTAGTTACTTGGAAAAGTAACTTTCACATTACTTTTAAATGCATATTTACAGTCATGTGAAAAAATTAGAGCACTCTGTATAAGCCTGTGTGGGGTTTTTTTTAAACATATTTGGACATAGATATTTAATATCAATGTTAAAAATACTGGGAGATTCACATAATACAACTAAACAATTAAAAATGAATTAAAGACTTTTTTCAAATTTTCTGTAAAATGTACACTACCGTTCAAAAGTTTGGGGTCACTCAGACAATTTTTTTATGAATTTTGTGTTTTCCATGAAAAGTCACACTTTTATTTACCACCATGAGTTGTAAAATGAATAGAAAATATAGTCAAGACATTGACAAGGTTAGAAATAATGATTTGTATTTGAAATAATTTTTTCCTTCAAACTTTTCTTTCGTCAAAGAATCCTCCATTTGCAGCAATTACAGCATTGCAGACCTTTGGCATTCTAGCTGTTAATTTGTTGAGGTAATCTGGAGAATTCTGACGCAATGAGCAAACACATTGTACCATTCGAACACTGGAGTGATATTTGCTGGAAATGGGCCTCTATACACCTATGTAGATATTGCACCAAAAAACAGACATTTGCAGCTAGAATAGTCATTTACCACATTAGCAATGTATAGAGTGTATTTCTGATTAGTTTAAAGTTATCTTCATTGAAAAAAAACAGTGCTTTTCTTTCAAAAATAAGGAAATTTCTAAGTGACCCCAAACTTTTGAACGGTAGTCTAATTCTAATGAAACAGTGAGGAAAATATTAGGATGCCCCCCCCCATCTTTTTTAGGACACCCCCACATTCATTCCCACTTACAATGGCTAAAATACATTTTAAAAAATGCAAATAAAAACAAAAACAAGGTTAGACACAGATATGTGAACATTTCTTAATAAAGAACTAAATATTTAAAGGGGTGTCCAAATTTTTTCACATGACTAAATCATCTTGCACACATAGCAAGATAATTTAATTAATGGTGTGGGTGACCCCCACAGCCTACGGACAAGCAGAGCGCTCAGCTGGAGCAATTAGCATAACAGTAAGATGTATGGACTGATATCAATGGGCAGCCTCTCCTTCCTGCCAGTAATCCTGCTTTTGATATGCGTGACTCTAACGCAAATGTCCATGCCTTCCTGCTTTTTACTGTGATGTTAATGTGCCATGCATGCATTGTCTGTAGCTGGGTATTTAAGTGAACTGAATATTGCTTGCTCGCTCTCTGACTGACTGCTTCTGACTACACGCATTGCCTGTTTGCTGAGGGCTCGCTCCAGTGCGTTTTCACAGCGCTGGAGTGAGTCCTGTGATGGAGGATGAATAAAACACCCTTTTAAACTTCACTTCGCCGTGCCTTATTATACCATCCGCCACACTGGTGACCCTGAAAGAAAGAACACGCTGACGACGAACGAACGCAGCACCCGTCGGTGACTCCGACGACAAGCGAACGCAGCAGCCTGACGCAAATGGACTGCCCTCCCTTCTGCTACAGGGAGACCTCGACACAGAGCCAACACCAGGCGAACTCTCCGGAGATCACCCACGACCGGGAAAGCTGCAGAAAGCTTCATGGTGCGACCCTCGCCTGAGATCTGGACATCCACGCTGAGACCGGCCGAGGGACACAGAATGTCTACTCCCTCTCACCGCTCCTCCGCATCGACACGAGCGCGCATGCACCTCGTCCTCTCTCCATGACGGCGACCTCCAGGGCCGACGGAGAATGCAGCGCGTGGACCAGAACGCACCATGACACGGCACGAGCGAACAACAGCAACAGCCCGAACAGGGAGGACCATCGGTGCCGACGACGTTGATCTCCATCAAGCTCCCTGATCCTGATTCGCCTCGCGACAGCGGACCTGCCATGCACAGAAGCCCCGCATGAGAACAGCACAGCTGGAAGGTACGTGGCCGCAGCGCGCAGCGCGCACCAGAGACAAGCTGGCTCTACAGACTTATACATCGTCCCCCGCTGCTGCGCACATGGCTCTTCAGGGCTGCTCACACACCTGAAGCACACACGCAGCCCGCACACAGGATTTTGTATGGGTCTCAGCCACGGCGCACAAAGGGAATTCAGCCATCAGCTGTCCCCAAGGGCTTTAGGGCTGCGCGCGCACCTAAAGCCAGCACGCCAAGTCCCTCACACAGCTGCAGCTCCTGTTTTTCTTCATAGCCGCGAGAGGAGTCAGAGACAAATTTTTCTTCTCACAGCCGCTGTGGACCTCTGCCACGTTCAACGGGACAGCCCCTCAACTTCGTGGATCCACATGCAATTTTTGCGCGGCCCAGACAACTTCGCCGTCCCGGGCCAGCACTTGCTACCCCCACCCCCTCCCCCTTCCTCCGGCACAGAACTTTTCCCGCAGCTCGCTCCCAAAGCCAGACGATCGACGCCTCAGCCCCCAGCTGAGCCCTCTGGGGGGGAGTAGTGTGGGTGACCCCCGCAGCCTACGGACAAGCAGAGCGCTCAGCTGGAGCAATTAGCATAACAGTAAGATGTATGGACTGATATCAATGGGCAGCCTCTCCTTCCTGCCAGTAATCCTGCTTTTGATATGCGTGACTCTAATGCAAATGTCCATGCCTTCCTGCTTTTTACTGTGATGTTAATGTGCCATGCATGCATTGTCTGTAGCTGGGTATTTAAGTGAACTGAATATCGCTTGCTCGCTCTCTGACTGACTGCTTCTGACTACACGCATTGCCTGTTTGCTGAGGGCTCGCTCCAGTGCGTTTTCACAGCGCTGGAGTGAGTCCTGTGATGGTGGATGAATAAAACACCCTTTTAAACTTCACTTCGCCGTGCCTTATTATACCATCCGCCACACTGGATTATATTATCGGCTTAATAATGTTAGGCTGAAAACAGACTCTTTGAGACAGAGCTTTTAGAACATGTTCAGTCTGCTTTATCCTGCCTTGAGAGCTCTTATTGGGGAAAAAATCTGAAGAAAATCAACACAAAATTGCCAGTAATTTCCTCATTTTGGAGTGAGAAATAGGGTTTGTGGAGTGAGAGAGGAAAAAAGAGTGAGAATCACTCCAAAAGAGTGAGTTGGCAACACTGCATAAAGCTGTCACTGTATATCTTACCTTTATATTATGGATTTAATCCAGTGTGCAATGATCCAAAGAAAATGTCCATTATCCACAGTCCAAATGTCTGCTGTGACAGAGACATGATCCAGTCCCTTAAATTCCTTTTGGAGATCAAATCCTTTTTTGAATAATCTTTATCCAGGTAGCAAGTAAAGGTGTTTTAACTTCTGTAAATAACCCTATGTACATTTCTTCATTTGCTTATATTTTATTTTGGAGCTTATTACTTTTATGAACTATCAGTTACGGTTAGCTTCCTGTTTGATATTCGGTGCTTTTATTTTGAAGGAACTTCCGGTTATAACCGTTAGCGTGAGCAAACTAACGGCGGCAAAAGACGGGGAAGAAAAGGTTGTGACAAAAATAAAACGTATTTGTTATTAGCAGCCCCCTTGATAGAGGCACAAGGTATGTTTAATATGTAAATATGACAATTTGAATTTTCGTGTTAACATGTATGTATATTTTGTAGTATTTAGTGTCAAGAGTTAAGGTTATTTTTAGCTAACAGTTGTAAGAGTGTGGACTTTAGCTTATACAATGTTTTTCTGTGTGGTTCCCAGCTCTTACGGTGAATTTGAGGGTTTACTGCCATTAAACCTAAAAAATCATCAGTAAAGTGTCATCCTTCATTCGGGGGGGTATGCTACAGTAAGAGCTTACCTCCGGGAGAGGTGAAGGCCTGTCGCCTGGTCGAGGCCAAGAGGAGACGCTTCACCCAACGTGCTACAACGAGCTGCCCGCGATTTCAAGGAACGGCACGGGAACGGCACGGAAACGGCGCGGAGCAGCGAGCTGCAGCAACGGTCTAAGGATACGGTGACAAGCAGTCACTCTCAAAATGGAAGATAATAAATCAGAACAGATAAATGAAAAGGAACAACAAGAGGAAACAGTTAATGAAACGTTACCAAGGCGGTCAGAAAGGCCTAGTGTGCCTACAGAGAAAATGCTGTTATATCAGAAGGATGAACAGACTAAAAGAGAGAAAAGGCTGTTAACTATCTATGAACATTGGAAAGGTCAGGTCAGAATTTACAGAGCAGACCTCAAAAGTGATCTGTCAGATTCACAGTTAGCAGAAATGGCTGATGATATTGAAAGGACAGTAAATGACATGACAAAAGCATACAGTGAACTAAGAGAGCATAATGCACCATCCCATGTCATAAGGCGTAAAATGGACTCCTGTGAATCTGTGACAAAAGACATTATGGAAATCATTTCAGAGCGTTTGGCAGCCATAGATGAATATGATGCAGATAGAGAAAAGCAGCGCCTCCATCAACTCTTAACTTATGACCATGCTAAGTCCATTTTTGGCACTTCATCACAGTCCAGTTATCACTCTGAAGCGAGCATCACTGCCAAAAGAATTGATGCAGCTGCAGAATTAGCTGCTAAGGAAGCTCAGTATAAAATCACACAAGAGGAAATCAAACAAAAGGAAAAATTAAGAGAAATGGAAGAGAAACACAGGAGAGAATTGGATGCACAAAAGTTTGAACTAGAGCGCTTACAAGCAGAAAAGGAAAGGCAAGCTGCACGTGCAAAATTAGAGATTTATGACAAGGAATTGAAAGTTGATACGGACAGTCAATGTATGTTACAGAACAATGGGACTTCTCCTGTCAACCAAAGCTTTGCACAACCAGTCCCATTGCTCTCCACAGGTTCATACCACCCGCTCATGCAACAATATGCATCCTTTCCTGTCAACTATTCTGTGCAACAACCACACTCTCAAGTTGTTTCTCCATCGCCTCCCACAGACATTTCCCAGCTGGCTAAAGCTATCCAAGACAGCATAGCTGTAAACAGAATCCCAGTGCCAGTGCCTGTCGTGTTCAGCGGAGATCCCATCACCTATATCGAATGGAAGGCTTCCTTCAGCTCACTGATAGACTGCAAAGGTATATCTCCTGCTGATAAACTGCACTTGTTAAAAAGGTACATTACTGGCCCAGCACTTAAATGCCTTGAGGGCACATTTTATCGTAGCGACGAAGAGGCATACAAAGATGCCTGGAAAAGGCTTGACCAACGTTATGGTCAGCCTTTTGTTGTTCAAAAGGCATGCAGAGACAAACTGTCGAAGTGGCCTAAAATCCACTCAAAGGATGCAGAAGGTTTACGGACATTTTCTGATTTTCTCACAACCTGTCTCCAAGCAACACCACATGTAAAGGGCTTAGAGATACTGAGTGACTGTGAGGAAAACCAAAAGTTATTGCAAAAGGTTCCAGAATGGCTTGCAACACGTTGGAATCGTCAGGTCACAGTTGCTCTCATGGAAGGTAAAGATTTCCCCTCTTTCAAGGATTTTGCAGAGTTTGTAGCACTCGAGGCGGAAATTGCATGTAATCCTGTGACTTCTTCCTATGCACTCCATTCATGCAGTTCATCTCTGGAAAAAGGACATGCAAAAGAGATTAAACCAAACAGATTTGCAACCCAAGTCTTTACAACACAAGCTACGGCACATGCAGATAAAGCAAAGTTAAATGACACAAAGTTAAAGGTACCCTGCATGTTCTGCAAAGATGAAAGGCATCAGTTGTCAAAGTGCCCAAGCTTCTCAGAAAAGTCACTAGACGACAAACGGACATTTGTAAAGGACAATAAACTGTGCTACGGGTGCTTAAAGGTGGGCCACAATGCCAAAGACTGTCGTCATCGCCACACATGTGACACTTGCAAAAGACGACACCCCACTTGTTTGCACAATGAGAATCACAAGGCAAATGAAAGACCTCAGAGCTCCACAAACATTACACCAACCACAGAAAATGATACTATGGCAGTCACAGCTCTGAACGTCACAAAGGTGGGTCAATCAGGTAGTACCTCCATGATTGTTCCTGTGTGGGTTTCCACTACCCAGAGACCTTCTAAAGAGCAGTTAGTGTATGCTTTATTAGACACACAAAGTGACAATACATTTGTTAGTGAAGAGGTAACTAACCAGTTACAAGCAGACTCTCATCCAGTTAATCTAAAACTAACCACAATGCTGGGAGTTCACATGACAGTCAAAAGTCAGAGAGTACCAGGGTTACGTGTGAGAGGTTACAACTCAGATGTTTGTATTGACCTTCCGCCCTCTTACACAAAGGACTATATTCCGTTTAATTATGACAACATACCCACGAACGAAACTGCAAAGCAATGGCCCCATCTGTCAGAGATTGTTGATAAGATACCTCCTCTTCTGAGCTGTGATGTTGGACTACTCATTGGATTTAACTGTTCCAGAACTCTAGCTCCAAAACAGGTTCTACTTGGAAAGGACAATGAGCCATTTGCAATCCAGACAGAGCTGGGGTGGAGCATTGTCGGTGGCTCCACATCAGAGTCAAATGAAACTGAAACAAGTCTGTGCCACAGAGTCATGGTAAAAGAACTACCTCCTGTAACACCTATGGATGTTATCAAAGTTCTTGAGTCTGATTTTAAGGATGCAAAGGCAAGCGACAAAATACTCTCACAAGAGGATCTCATTTTTCTAGACAAACTCAAGGAAGGAATAAAGAAAAATAAACTGCCCACACCACAAACTGTTGAGCCGGATCTATCCATAGGAGATCCAGAAGTCAGAAAAGTACAGACAATGTTAACTAAAGTCACAAACACTGCGAGTCTTGCTGAACGTCTAAGTAAGTTCTCGTCATGGTCCAGAGCAATCAAAGCTGTAGCACATCTTATAAGAAGGGCTAAACATATCAAGTCAAATGCACCAGCTACAGTGAGTGAACAGGAAAATGCTGAACTTGTGATCATTTGTGATGTGCAGCATCAAGCATACGAACAAGAAATAAAACTATTGAACAAAGGAAAACAGCTCCCACGTCACAACAAACTGTTTAAACTGGACATTTTCATGGACACAGATGGTCTCCTCAAGGTGGGAGGGAGACTTCGACATTCACCAACGAGTGACACCTTCAAACATCCAATCGTGATCCCAAAGGATCACTATGCAGCTAAGCTCATAATATCTCACTGTCATAACAAGGTAAAACACCAAGGAAAGGGATTTACCATAAATGAAATCAGATCTAGTGGCTACTGGATTCCAGGAATGAGTAAAACAGTTGCTTCATACATCGGTCAGTGTGTGACCTGCTGCAGACTCCGCAAAGCTCCAGAGGGTCAGAGGATGAGTGACCTACCTCCACAGCGCTTAGAGCCCTCTCCTCCCTTCACACACTGCGGCATGGACTGTTTTGGTCCGTTTGTGACAACAGAAGGAAGGAAACAACACAAACGGCATGGACTCTTATTTACTTGCTTTTGCTCTCGTGCCATCCACATCGAGCTATTAGAGGACTTGTCTACTGATGCATTCATTAACGCATTAAGGTGTTTCATTTCAATCAGAGGTGCAGTTAGATGAATCCAATGTGACCAGGGAACAAACTTTGTTGGCGCTCAAAATGAGTTTAAAGCAGCCCTAAATGAACTAGACACTCAGAAGCTAAGTACTTACTTATCCGAAAGACAATGTGACTTTGTGATGAATGCACCCCACTCCAGTCATGCAGGGGGAGTGTGGGAGCGTCAGATAAAGACTGTCAGAAGTGTACTGAATACCACTCTGTCACTTGCTCATGGTAGACTCAATGATGCTTCATTAAGGACTCTATTCTATGAAGCCATGATTATAGTCAACAGCAGACCCCTAACTATAGATAACTTGAACAACCCTGACAGCTTAGAACCACTTACGCCCAATCACCTGCTCCACATGAAATCCAACGCACCGTTGCCCCCACCTGGCACGTTTCCAAAGGAGGACCTATATGGCAAAAAGAGATGGCGCCGCGTGCAGTTCCTTGCAGAGCAGTTCTGGAGCCGCTGGAGACGGGAATATGTTCACAACATCATTTCAAGGCAAAAATGGCATTCACCAAAAAGGAATCTAAAAGTAGGTGATGTTGTGTTAGACATGGATGAACTAGCGCCCAGAGGTGAATGGAGACTTGCAAGAGTTTTAGAGACTGTTAGTGGAAAAGATGGACTTGTGCGAAGAGCAAAGATTTCGCTTGGAGAAAAGAGACTAAATAACAAAGGTCAACGCTCTAGTAAGCTATCAGTCGTAGAGCGTCCAGTACAAAAACTGGTCTTGTTGTTAAAAAGTTCTTAAGGCGACCTCTTTATATGGGTTCTTTTGCTTGAGAAAATTATTTGTTGATGTTCTTATGGAACCCAAATACTCATAATTTTGGTGGGAGTGTAAATAACCCTATGTACATTTCTTCATTTGCTTATATTTTATTTTGGAGCTTATTACTTTTATGTACTATCAGTTACGGTTAGCTTCCTGTTTGATATTCGGTGCTTTTATTTTGAAGGAACTTCCGGTTATAACCGTTAGCGTGAGCAAACTAACGGCGGCAAAAGACGGGGAAGAAAAGGTTGTGACAAGAATAAAACGTATTTGTTATTAGCAGCCCCCTTGATAGAGGCACAAGGTATGTTTAATATGTAAATATGACAATTTGAATTTTCGTGTTAACATGTATGTATATTTTGTAGTATTTAGTGTCAAGAGTTAAGGTTATTTTTAGCTAACAGTTGTAAGAGTGTGGACTTTAGCTTATACAATGTTTTTCTGTGTGGTTCCCAGCTCTTACGGTGAATTTGAGGGTTTACTGCCATTAAACCTAAAAAATCATCAGTAAAGTGTCATCCTTCATTCGGGGGGGTATGCTACAACTTCAGTGGATCACAGTCTCAGCTGTCTGATGGAAAATGGCTATTATCAGATCTTCATTCTGTAACGACGTATCTGGCATTCAATCGATTTAATTCTTGCTGGGTCACAAACTGTTCAGATGCATACTTGTGCTTGAAATCCAGCCATGGGATCAGATAAGAGTATTTCTACTTTACATCCAGCCGTGGCTGTTCAGATAACATAGATCCACTAACACGGTGCTGTTAGCATAGTATAGCACTAGCTTTGTTGGATCTTGTTGCTGTTCTCAGGCACTTCTGAAGATTGCAGTCGGTCTCAACCGCACTTTAGTTTGCAATGCTTTATGCTTTTGTCCTTAACCGTGACAAAGGAAAAAAATAATCTGTCTATTTTCACAAAAACAAAGTAGCTTCCTCGTTTCCCAGCAGGAGCTATTTGTGGCTGCTGGTGGCAGCAGTTAAAAGGCTCTTTGCAACAGGTTACATTGACTAATGGCTGCGTTAGCTACGTAGGGTCAGTTTGTATTTATTTGCGCTAAAAATATCTCACCATTTTAATAAAATGAGTAGCGAGTAACGCATCTAATCAAAGTTCAGTAACTGTAACGCATTACTGAATTTTTAAACAGTAATTTTGTTACACAGTATGTTACAGTAACACGTTACTCCCAACACTGGTGATCATGGCCTGCACTACATGTCATGCATTTCCAGATGCCTGAAGGTACCACGTTCATCTGTTCAAACAATTAATTGTAACGTCAGGGCTGTGATAAGGGGCGGGGAATTCATGCTTTGCGCCTTGGGGGATTCAAAGACCATGATTACCTCCGCCAGGCCGCAGGAGGTTATGTTTTTGCCAGCGTTTGTCTGTCTGTTTGTCTGTTTGTCTGTCTGTTGGTTAGCAAGATAACTCAAAAAGTTTTGGACGGATTTTGATGAAACTTTCAGGCGTTGTTGGAAATGGTACAAGGAAGAACTGATTAAATTTTGGGGATGATCCGGATCACCGTCTGGATACAGGAATTTTTTTAAAGGATTCTTTAACATTGTGAGATACGGCCATTTTCAACATGTGTGCAGGCGCAATGGTGGGCGCTGGTCGTCGTGTCTGACGAACACAAACTCCGCATTCTTCAAAGTTTTAGGCACAAAAGCACGCAGAAAACAGTGGTGGGCCGGGCCCGGCAGCGTGCCTGTGTTTGCGCTACCCTGCAAAAGCTGAGACGGGCAGCTGTCCGGTGCAGGATTATTTGGCAGAAATTCCCCGGGCAGCCATAGGGGCTGCGCAAAAACAAGCTCTCTGCCGGGGAAGCTTCCAAATCCTCTTTTGCCGCGGCGCGCAACCCCAATATAAAACCCACGGCAACCTGTCTACCCAATTTGCATCCGTCAGTGAAGCCCTGAGTGCTGCTTTCAGTGATCTATGAAAACGCTCGCATAACCCATTGGCCTGTGGGTTGTACACGGTTGTGCGATGAATTGCAGCGCCCGCAGCCTGGGAGTTTGGAGATGGAGGAGATGGGCACAACACCAACACTTCAGTTTATTACCTCCGCCAAGGAGGTAATGCTTTTACTACTGAACCACTAATCCTATCATTGGGAATCCAATTGCTAGTCATATGTTTTCATGCTCAAGGAATCTGAAAACATACACACAAACACTGTATGGGGGGAACTGTGGCGCTTGGTGGAGGTCTGCGCTCTCCGAGTGCTTTTCTAGTTATTCTTGTGTTCTGAGTGTTACTGTTGTACCGTTATAATTGTGTTATAAGTCTGGTTGTGATAGTGTCATTTTCCCTGTGTGTGAGAGATTATGTGTTTGTGTCACCCTGAGTGAGATAAGCGTCTGTGTGAATGGCCTCCCCTCTGTTATGTGTAATTTGGCAGTGATGAAATAAATGGCTACTAAGTTCCAAATCCTCTCATAATTGTGTGAACTCGTGAAACGTCACACTGGTGTCAGAAGTGGGATTTTTGAAAAATGGAAAGAAGGATCAAGACAGAGATTTGACAGCTTGAGTGGCCCATCGACCAGATGGAGATGGAGATGGACAGCAGAGACCAAGGCCCTGCATTCCCAGTGGTCCAACCTCTGCTGTTGTGAAGGTGTTGTCTATCAGTGGTGGTAGTCTCCAGCTGGGAAGCATCACGTCTGGCAGCTGCTGGTTCCCCAACACCTCCGCCTCAAGGTGCTCCAGTTGGTCCACGGGTCGGTGGGGGCAGGGCACTTCCGGGTGAAGAAGACTCTGCAGCGTCTTCGGACCCAGTTCTACTGGCTGGGATGTCATCAGGACGTGACACTCCATGTCCACCGCTGTGACATCTGCACGGCTCAGAAAGGGCCGACTCAGCAATCCCACACCCCCTTGCAGCAGTATGAGGTGGAGGGCAAACTGGGGTTGGATTATTTGTTTCACTCAAGAGAATGGCTTCACACGGTACATGAACTGGCTTGGGAGGCCCTGGTAGCAGCAGGGAGTCGACAGAAGCGAGCGTACGACTCTCGCTGCCAGGGGAGGGACTTTGCACCCGCAGATCAAGTCTGAGTTTTCTTCCCAGAGCGGAAAGGGGCTGTCACCAGAGCTGGTGAGCCACCGGTCAGGACAGTGTGTGGTCCTACAGAGACTGTTGGATGTAATGTACAGAGTGGGACTGCAGAAGAGGAACCAGGTGGTGGTTTGATGCAGCCTTCAGAGTGAAGGACAGGATTGCCCTCCGCTCAGCCAGGTCTGCGCTCTCAAAGGGAATTAAGACGGCGAAGCGCGCCTATGCGGAGAAAATCCAGGGAAACCTCTGTGACACTAGGAACACCAAGCAGATGTGGCAGGGAGTTCGGACACTGACAGGCTATAAGTCTAGGCAGGGGGTCGATGATGACGACGCTTCGCTTCCAGACAGGCTCAACAACTTCTTTGCACATTTTGAAGCATCAAACCCGACAATCAGAGGGAGGGCTGGCCCATCCCCACCATCGGTCGGACCAGCTTTTACCATCAACACAGCGGACACACGGAGGACCCTAACCAGAGTCAACCCACGTAAAGCTGCAGGTCCGGACAACATTCCGGGACGTGTGCTTTGAGACTGCACGAGCGAGTTGGTGGATGTACTGACTGACATTTATAACATCTCCCTGAGTCAGGCCATCGTTCCCAGATGCTTCAAGACCTCTATCATGGTACCAGTGGCAAAGAAACCAGTTGTGTCTTGTCTGAATGACTATCGTCCTGTTGCACTGACACCAATTGTGATGAAGTGTTTTGAACGGCTTGTCAAACCACACATTACAGCCTGCCTCCCTGCATCACACGACCCGCTCCAGTTTGCATATCGTTCAAACCGCTCCACGGAGGATGCTATAGTCACCACCCTGCACTCTGTCATCACCCACCTGGATCAGAAAGACACCTACGCCAGACTCCTGTACATTGATTTCAGTTCAGCATTCAACACCATTATTCCCCAGAGACTGATGGAAAAATTACTCCTCCTTGGTCTGAACACCGCCACATGTCTCTGGATCCTGGATTTCCTGACTGAGAGACCTCAGTCTGTCCGGGTTGGAAACAACATCTCCAACTCTCTCACGCTGAGCACCGTGTCCCCTCAAGGCTGCGTACTCAGTCCACTGTTGTTTACACTTCTAACACATGACTGTGTATCCAAACACGAGGGGAACCAGATTATTAAGTTTGCAGACGACACCATGGTGGTGGGACTTATTCAGAAGGATGAGGAATCAATGTACAGGGAAGAAGTGAGAGACCTGGAGGGCTGGTGCAGGGAGAACAATCTGGTGCTCAACGTAGACAAAACAAAGGAGATGATTATCGACTTCCGGCGGTCACAGCCTGAACACGTCCCCCTCAGCATCGGCGGCCATTTAGTGGAGAGAGTGGAGAACATCAAGTTCCTCGGAGTGCAGATCTCGCAGGACCTGACCTGGAGCAAGAATTCCTTGGGGATCAGGAAGCGGGCCCAGCAGAGACTGCACTTCTTGAGGAAACTCAAACAGGCCTCTCTCCCCATCTGCATCCTCAGGACCTTCTACAGAGGTGTGGTGGAGAGTGTTCTGACGTACTGCATTGCTACATGGTACTCCAGCTGCAGTATGTCATACAAAAAAGCCCTGCAGAGGATAGTTAAGGGAGCTGAGAGGGTAACTGGAGTCTCCCTCCCCTCTGTCCAAGAACTTTTTCAGAACCGTTGTAGGAGCAGGGCACTGAACATTGCCAAGGACCGTTCTCACCCTCTGCATAAACACTTTGAACTTCTGCCATCTGGCAAACGATTCCGGAGCATTAGAGGCAGAACCACCAGACTGATTAACAGCTTCCTTCCACAAGCTGTTAGGATGCTGAACAGTTGATCCGGAATCTCTTGTATACACTACTGCACCTACGGACATTATGTACATTATTTGTATATTATAGTTAGTTAGTTTTTCAAGTATGTCTCAGGGATGCGTAAATGGATGTGGTGGGGTGGGGGGTGAAGATATGTGTGAGTGTGTCTTAAATCATGTTCTTTTACTTATATGGATGCAGAGAGAAACAAAATTTCATCTTGCCTGCCCTACTATTGTATGTGCAGCAATATAACAATAAAGGTTGATTTTTTTTTTTTTTTTTTGTTACTTATTTGTACCCGTAGGTAGATTTGGTTTGCAGTCTGGTGACAAGCCACCGGCTGCCGGTCGCTGCGTGCGCAAGCGCCCTAAACCTACATGTTTTTGGTATGCGGGAGGAAACCGGAGAAATCCCGGAGTAAACCCGCGCAACACGGGGAGAACATGCAAACTCCACACAGCTCACTGTTGGTCGGGGGCTGGGATCGAACCCACGATCTCATGATCCCCGCGATCCCCCGGCCGAGGGTAAACTGTGCTGCCACAGTGCTAAACCACTGCGCCATCGTGCAGCCCATTGATCTGATTTGATCTGATTTTGATTTGATTTGATTTGGTGCTTGAATGTGACCGCCTCGCCCCATACCAGCCAGCTGCCATACAGGTGGCCGAGTCAGAGGCCCAATCCCGATGGATACTAACGGGCCCGTGCATGCTAGCTGCCAACAATGGCGGCTGCCCCGACGCCTGGACAGATTCATTTTGAACTTTTGAGTTGGACTTATTATTCTGGGCACAGAAACCAGTCCGGGGGTGACAGTGTAATGTCGGGGCTGAGATGGGGGGGAGGGGATTGTCCCGGCATGCTTTGCGCTGCGGGGGATTCAAAGACTGTTATTATTCTTGTGTTCTGAGCGTTATTGTTGTACCATTATAACTGTGTTATAAATCCAGTTGTGATAGTGTCGTTTTCCCTGTGTGTGAGAGACTACGTGTCTGTCACCCCGAGTGAGATGACTGTCTGTGTGAATGACCTCCCTCTGTTCCGTGTAATTTGGTAGTGATGAAATAAATGCCTACTCTGTTCCAAATCCTCTCTCATCATTGTGTGAACCTGTGAAATGTCACGATATGCAAGTATAAACACCATAGGAATGTCCAGCCATCATACCACTCAGGAAGGAGATGGGTTCTGTGTTCCAGAGATGAATGTGTTTTGTTGCAAAATGTACACATCAACCCCAGAACAAAAGCAGAAGACCTTATGAAGATGCTGGCTGAAGCTGGTAATTATCCACAATGAAATGAGTCCTGTACCGACATGGACTGAAAGGACACTTGGAGAGGAAGAAGCCATTACTCCAAAAGCAATATAAAAAAGCCAGATTACCGTTTGCAAATGCACACAGGGACAAAGAAATTTATTTTTGGAGACGTGTCCTGTGGTCTGGTGAAACTAAAATTGAACTGTTTGGCTAAAATGACCATTGTTACAATTGGAGGAAAAAGGAGGAACCTTGCAAGACTGAGCACACCATCCCAAATGTGAAGTACGGAGATGGCAACATCATGTTGTGAGAGTGTTTTGCTGCAGGAGGGACTGGTACACTTCACAAAATAGATGGTATCAACAAAGTCAATGTTTTGGAGTGGCCATCAGAAAGTTCTGATGCCAATCCCATAGAAAATTTGTGGGTGGAGCTAAAAAGATGTGATGAAGGTGACCTACAAACCTGATTCAGTTACATCAGTTCAGGAATGGGCCAAAATTCCAGCAAATTATTGTGAGAAGCTTGTTGAAAGATACCCAAAATGTTTGACTCAAGTCATACAGTTTAAAGTCAGTGCTACCAAACATTAAGGAAATGTATGTAAACTTCTGACTTTGAATAAAGTAATAAAAAAATTCTCTAACAAATTATTTATCAACTATATAAAAAAAATTAGCAAGTAGATATAATCCTGGTTAATCCTAAACTGACCTAAAACTGTCAGAGTCTGGACATGGTTTCAGTCCATATCCACACTTTATGTCAATTTTGATGTCATTGTGTTTTCTCTGGTCATTATCATTTTGCATTATTTGCCTTCTCTGTTCCCCCTGGGTCCTCTGTGATTGTCCTTTGTGCTCACCGGTCCTTAGTCAGTCATGTCGTCCCCATTGTTGCTGTCTTCTGTGTCCTCCTTTGGTCTTCTGTGCAAGTCTCGTGTGTATCCCCTGTACTTGTTTACCTGTTGTTCTCAGTCCCTCGTGTGTTCCAAACCCATAGCCACTTTCCCTCACGTGTGTTACCATTTTGCCCTGATTGTCTCCCAGCTATCCTACGTTAGTGTAATTATTCTGTTCCCTATTTATGTCAGTCTGTGTTTGTGTTCTGGTGTAGTGTCATATGTTGGTATTTCCCTCCGGTCCCCATCGTCTGTAAGTTTTTCCTCGTGAAGCTATTTTCCCCTGTCTGTTAATTGCCGTGTTGGCTTTGTTTTGTGATCAGCCCCATACTGTTAATTATTTTGATTAGTGAATAAATATGACTCTTGAGAACTGTCTGCACTCATGAGTCCACTTACCCCTGCGCACCGGCGGTAGCGCTTGAAAAAAACAGGAAAAGTTTAGTCTGATTTAATGTCAGACAGTAAGAAATAAAAAGGTTATGCGTCTTTTTATACAGTGCATGTAAACTTCTGGTTTCAGCTGTACATATACTTGTATGAATTTTTATCTTTTCTAATAAAAATGTAAGTAACACCGACTTCCGGTTATGGCTGCCACGTAGGACGGACGTGTCTCGCTCTGCTCTGCTCCTGGAAAAAAAAAAATCGGCAAATAACTCTCTCATTTGGGACAGAACGTATCCCAGCATTTGGGCGAAGATATGTCGGCGAAGCCTAAGGCTGGAAAACCAGGAAAAGGAAAAAGCGAGCCGCCGAAACAGTCCAAATTAACGGACTTTCAGGTCTGTGACGCAGCAAACAAAACTCCATATATGGCGGAGGAGGCTGGCAACGCTGCGATATCTGCGGGGAATGGCGCAGATGCGCTGATGGCTGCCATGAGTTCAATGAGAGCGGACTTTTCCTCTAGATTTGATGGGATTATGACAGCGTTGGAAGGAATAAGAAAGGAATTGGGTGACTGTGTAGAACGAACGGCGCAGATGGAGCTCCGTCTCGCTAGTGCTGAAGATGACGTCACCCGTCTTCAATTAAAGGTGCGCACTTTGGAAAAAAAAATAAATCTCTGGAAGATAATATTTTGGATTTGGAATCTCGGTCGAGACAGAATAATTTGAGGCTGGTGGGTCTTCCAGAGGAATCAGAAGGTCGGGACGTATGTTCCTTTCTGGAAAAGTGGATTCCGGAGGTGCTGGGCAGCGAGGAGTTGCAATCAGCAGTGATTCTGGAAAAAGCACATCGTATTGGCCCACGGAGAGATAAGGGACCGCCGAGGACCTTAATTATGAAGTTTCTTAGCAACAGAGACAGGATGAAGATCTTCAACGCTGCACGAGCTAAAAAAGGAGAGATTAAACACCAGGACCAGCAGGTGCGGTTCTACCCAGATTTGGCCACAGGAATCCAGCAATTGAGGAAGCAGTTTGATCCCGTACGTAAGGAGCTGCGCAACCTTGGGATTCGTCATGGTGTAATCTATCCTGCGAGACTGCTGACCACGTATGAGGGCAGGACCCACATCTTCAAGACCCCAGAGGAGGCGCAGGAGTTCATCAAGAAGATCAAAGAAGAAGAAGAGACTGGTGGGAGCTAAGCATGAACAAAATATAAGGTAGAATAATTAAGCATTTGCACAGGCATCTGACTGACTTGAAGTAAATAGTAAGTTTACAAAATATAGATTGTATTATATATTAAAAAAACAAAACAAAAACAAAACAAACAAAAAAAAAACTATGATGTACAAAGTTGTTAAAAATTTTGGAGTTAAGTTGGAAAACTACAGAGGAGAGTTAATGTTACGTCATTAAAAGCAGTAGAGTTAGGGTGATTGGGAGGATGAAGAAGGAGTGGCTTAGGCTGTTCCCCGTGGGTGTGGAACGGTCGATGGCTATATCGGGAGACAGAATTTTTCTTTTGATTTTGGGGGGTTTGCCACAAGTGTGGGAAGGGGAAATTTGTTTGTGTGTAGTTTGTAGGATGAATGTTCAACCACTCATGTTTTTGCTTCTCTGTATGAGCATGTTTACACTGCAAGGTAATCCCAAACTCTCTATTGATCATGGACCAAAGTGTTAATCTTAATTTAACTTCATGGAATTGCAGAGGTCTACAAAATTTAAAAAAACTTAAACAAGTTATGAATAAAATAAAGGACATGGGTTCAAGAATTGTGTTTTTACAAGAAACTCATCTGATAGAGGAGGATGTTAAAAGAATTAGGAGTAGATGGCAGGGAAGTGTATTCACCTCTTCATTTTCATCCCGAGCCAGGGGAGTTATGACTCTCATACATAAATCAGTTCCTTTTCAAGTGAAAAATGTAATTGGAGACAAATTTGGAAGATATGTAATTATTCAAGGTTCTTTGCTATTAGAAAATATAAATCTTGTGAACTTATATGGTCCCAATATAGATGATCAGAAGTTCTTTGCTAATTTATTTCTCATCTTATCATCACTTACAGGGCAACATATAATAGCAGGGGATTTTAATTGTACATTGAATCCAGGTGTGGATAGATCAACAGGACTGGATTGTACGCACACTGGATGTAGGATGACTATTAATCATTTTATGAAAGAATTGAGATTGTTAGATATATGGAGAGAAATGAAACCACAAGTTAAAGCCTATTCTTGTTATTCCAGTACCTACAAGACATTCTCACGTATTGATTATTTTTTGATTTCCACAGAATTAAGGTCCAAGATTCAAAACTGCTTTTATGATAACATCGTGATCTCTGATCATGCACCCTGTTGTCTAATATATGTAGATAAAAAATTGACAAAGGAATCAGGTAGATGGCAATTTCAGCATAAATGGCTTCAGGATGAGGAATTTGTCAAGTATATAGAAAAACAGATAGACGAGTTCTTTGACATCAATACTACACAAACATCAGCATGTGTAAAGTGGGAGGCTTTCAAAGCTTTTATTAGGGGACATATTATTAGTTATACAGGATCAAAATCTAAGAAGACTCGAGAGGAGAGAGCTAAATTGGAACATAAAATAAAAAGTCTTCAGGAAAAAGTGTATGCAGGAAGTGACCCAAGGTTGGAGAATGAATTACTGATTTTGAGAGCTGAATACGACAAAAAATCAGCGAATAGAGCTGCCTCGAGTCTTCTAAGATTGAAACAATCTTTTTATGAACAAGGTGAAAAATCAGGAAAATTATTAGCATGGCAGATTAAACAATTGGAAATTAAAACACCAATTACCAGTATTATAAGTAACGGACAGGTAGTTATAGATCCTTTAGAAATTAATAGAGCCTTTAGAGATTACTATGAAAAATTATATGATACCAAAAATGAACCTGATTTAACAAAACTAAATGGGTTTTTGAACGAACTATCTATACCGTGTATACCAAATGAAAACAGGGAGATATTGGAGTCTAAAATTAGTCAAGAAGAAGTTGGGCTAGCCATTGATAATATGAAATCAGGAAAAAGTGCAGGACCAGATGGTCTTCCAGTTGACCTTTATAAAAAATTTAAGAATAAATTAATAAAACCTTTTTTGGAAATGGTTTTAGAAGCATTTCAAAATAATAATTTACCATCATACATAAATAATGCCTTAATTATACTGCTGCCAAAACCAGGTAAGCCCTCTAATAAATGTGAAAATATGAGACCAATAAGCCTATTAAACGCCGACCTTAAGAGAATCTGTAAAATTTTAGCAAGACGAATACAAGAAATTTTACCAAATATTATTAATCGAGATCAGAATGGCTTTATAAAGGGTAGACAAGGCTTCCATAATGTAAGAAGACTATTTAATATTATTTATTTTAATAAAGAAGCACCGGATACAGCTCTCCTATCATTGGACGCCGAAAAGGCCTTTGATAGAGTTGAATGGCCCTTTCTTTTTGAAGTCCTACAAAGGTTTGGACTTGGAAATAATTTCATAAAATGGGTTCAAATAATATACAATAATGCTACAGCAGAAATCCTAACAAATAACAATATTTCAAAACCAATAAAAATCAATAGAGGATGTCGACAAGGCTGTCCACTTTCACCTTTACTGTTTACTATGGCAATTGAACCTTTAGCGATAGCGATACGTTTACATTCACAAATATATGGAATTAAAGTTGGACCAACAGAACATAAAATCTCCCTGTACGCCGATGATATAATTTTGTTTATGTCGAATCTAAAAAAATCAATTCCAACCTTCCATCCATCCATCCATCTTCTACCGCTTTTCCGGAGGTCCGGGTCGCGGAGGCAGCAGTTCAAGCAGAGAAGCCCAGACTTCCCTCTCCCCAGCCACCTGCTCCAGCTCTTCAGAGGGGATACCAAGGCGTTCCCAGACTAGCTGGGAGACATAGTCTCTCCACCGAGTCTTGGGTCTGCCCCGGGGTCTCCTCCCAGTGGGACGTGCCTGAAACACCTCAAGTGGGAGGCGTCCAGGAGGCATCCTAATCAGATGCCCATACCACCTCAACTGACTCCTTTCAATGTGGAGGAGCAGCGGTTCTACTCTGAGCCTCTCCCGGATGACTGAGCTCCTCACCCTATCTCTGAGGGTGAGTCCAGCAATCCTACGGAGAAAGCTCATTTCAGCCGCTTGTATCCGCGATCTCGTTCTTTCGGTCATTACCCAAAGCTCGTGACCATAGGTGAGAGTAGGAACGTAGATTGACTGGTAAATCGACAGCTTTGCCTTAGAACTAAGCTCCCTCTTCACCACAACAGACCGGTACAACGTCCGCATCACTGCAGATGCTGCTCCAATCCGTCTGTCGATCTCTCGCTCCATTTTCCCCTCACTCGTGAACAAGACCCCAAGATACTTAAACTCCTCCACTTGGGGCAGGAGCCTGTCCCCAACCCGGAGAGGACAATCCACCTTTTTCCGGCTGAGGACCATGGACTCGGACTTGGAGGTGCTGATTCTCATCCCAGCCGCTTCACACTCAGCGGCAAACCGTCCCAGCAAGAGCTGTAGGTCATTGCTGGATGAAGCCAACAGGACAACATCATCTGCAAACAACAGAGATGAGATCCTGTGGTCACCAAGCATGACACCCTCCATTCCCTGGCTGCGCCTAGAAATCCTGTCCATAAAAATTATGAACAGGACCGGTGACAAAGGGCAGCCCTGGCGGAGTCCAACTCTCACTGGGAATGACTCCGACCGAGTGTTGGCAATGCGAACTAAACTCTCACAACGGTCGTACAGAGACCGAATAGCTCGTAACAACAAGCCCGATACCCCATACTCCCGAAGCACCCCCCACAAAAATCCACGAGGGACGCGGTCAAATGCCTTCTCCAAGTCCACAAAACACATGTAAACTGGTTGGGCAAACTCCCATGAACCCTCAAGAATTCTCGAGAGGGTAAAGAGCTGGTCCGATGTGCCACGGCCAGGACGAAAACCACATTGCTCCTCCTGAATCCGAGGTTCGACCAACGGCCGGACTCTCCTCTCCAATACCTTGGCATAGACCTTCCCAGGGAGGCTGAGGAGTGTGATCCCTCTAAAGTTGGAGCACACCCTCCGGTCCCCTTTTTTGAAGAGAGGAACCACCACCCCGGTTTGCCATGCCAAAGGCACTGCCCCCGACCTCCACGCAATGTTGCAGAGGCGTGTCAACCATGACAACCCAACAACATCCAGGGCCTTGAGGTACTC
Source organism: Pholidichthys leucotaenia (assembly GCA_020510985.1). NCBI lineage: Eukaryota > Metazoa > Chordata > Actinopteri > Cichliformes > Pholidichthyidae > Pholidichthys > Pholidichthys leucotaenia. The sequence goes on from CM035850.1 coordinate 139,541,318, forward strand.
GGGGCGAATCTCGTCCACCCCCGGGGCCCGGCCACCAAGGAGATTTTTAACCACCTTTGCGACCTCAGCCCCTGTGATAGGCGAGTCATCCCCCTCGTCCCCAAACCCTGCTTCCTCTGTGGAAGGCGTATCAGTGGGATTGAGGAGATCCTCGAAGTATTCCTTCCACCGCCCGACGATATCCCCAGTTGAAGTCAACAGTGTCCCATCCGCACCATACACAGTGTGGACGGGGAGCTGCTTTCCCCTCCTGAGCCGCCGAACAGTTTGCCAGAATCTCTTTGAAGCCGACCGAAAGTCTTGTTCCATGGCCTCACCGAACTCCTCCCATACCCGGGTTTTTGCTTCAGCAACCACCCGAGCTGCACTCCGCTTGGCCTGCCGGTACACCTCAGCTGCTTCGGGAGTCCCACAAGCCAACCAAGCTTGATAGGACTCCTTCTTCAGCTTAATGGCCCCCCTCACCACTGGTGTCCACCACTTGGTTCGGGGGTTGCCACCACGAGATGCACCGACCACCTTGCGGCCGCAGCTCTGGGCTGCCGCTTCAACAACAGAGGTGGAGAACATGGCCCATTCAGACTCCATGTCTCCAGACTCCCTCGGAATGTGGTTGAAGTTCTTCCGGAGGTGGGAGTTGAAGACCTCCCGGACAGGGGCCTCAGCCAGACGCTCCCAGCACACCCTCACTATACGTTTGGGTCTACCAGGTCTGAATGGCTTCCTCCCCTGCCATCGGATCCAACTCACCACCAGGTGGTGATCAGTTGACAGCTCTGCACCTCTCTTTACTCGGGTTGGACAATTCCAACCTTGTTGAATTTAATAAAGAATTTTGGGGAAATATCAGGATATAAAATAAATAAAACTAAATCTTCAATATTAATGCTAAATGAGACCCAGAGAAATTACCCAGCCCCTGAGGCAAATCAATTCAATGTTGTAAATCAGTTTAAATATTTAGGAATCCAAATTATGCCTAAGCTAGAATCAGTCGCCAGCGTCAACTATGAAGCCTTAATGTCAGATATCAATGAGTTAACTCAGAGATGGATGTCACTACCAATGTCGATGATTGGGAGAATCAATATACTTAAAAGTAATATTTTACCTAAAATACTTTATTTATTTCAATACATTCCCTTATCACCACCTTTAGATCTATTCTCAAGAATAAAAAAAAAGTTAGTGGAATTTATATGGAACAACAGGAGGGCTAGATTACGTCTGTCTTTATTATATTTACCATTTGATCGTGGAGGTCTGAAATGTCCAAATTTTATGTTGTATTATTGGTCGGCACAACTGAGGTCTATGACATATTATTTTTCATCAAATGATCTCCCTCACTGGACTGAAATGGAATCATACAATTTACCTTTACCTCTTCCCATATTCATATACTCAGATTCGGCAAAAAAATTACAAAAACAAGTTAAAAATCCATTTGTAAAGCATATGATCAAAATATGGTGTGAAGCTAAAAACTATTTAAAAGAACCACAGTTATTGTCACAATTTAGTCCAATATGGGGTAATCAATATTTTAAACCAGGGAGAGCGGACGCTGTATTTAAAGTATGGAATTTAAAAGGGATACAAAAGATTCAGGATTTATATTTGCCATGTGCAGATAACATAATGTCTTTTGAAGAGCTGAGGATCAAATTTAATCTCAATAGAACACATTTTTTTAAATATCTTCAACTTAGAAACTTTATTCGATCAAATCAAAATAAAGCTCTCACTCGACCTATTTATTCATCCTTGGAAAAAATGATGATGAAAGATAGTAAAAGAAAGGGTATTATTTCAGAGTTTTATAACTCATTGACACTATCTTCAAGTGAAAATTCACTGAAAAGATTAAACTACTGGAAAGAAGATCTGCAAATTGAAATTTCGGAGGAACAATGGGAATTGGCTTGTACAGAAGCTCAAACCAAATCAATAAATGCACGCCTTAAATTGATACATTTCAAATGGTTAATGCGGATGTATGTTACACCGGAGGAGTTAAATAGATATAACAAAAATATACCAGATACATGCACAAAATGCATGGAAAGTAAAGGAACCCTATTTCATTGTTTATGGGAATGTAGATTAATAAGAATGTTTTGGGAAGAGGTGAGGGTAACAATTGAAAAAATAATCTCAAAACAAATCATACTGAATCCTAAACTGTTTTTGTTGGGTCTGTACCCAGAAAAGCATAATTTTAATAAAAGTGAAAGAACATTCATAGACCTCAGTTTGCTTAATGCCAAAAAATGTATTGCACTATTATGGAAAAAGACTCATAGACCAGATGTGACTCAGTGGTTAAGACAGATGTTAACAAACCTTCCATTAGAAAGAATAACATATATACTGAAATCAAAGGAAATTGTGTTTGAGAATATATGGAGACCTTTTATTGATTATGTAAAAAATTTAAACATAACTCTTGAAGAAGAAGGTGAATGATGTGTGTGGACCTTGTAAATTCCAAACTGGTGAACATAATATGTATACTTATGTATTGGATTGTCTAGACTAAACAGAGGAGCATTGTTGAAGACTTGATTTTGTTGGTGGTTGTTGGTGTTTTTAGTGCATTTTTTTTTTTGTAGTACTTTAGCGTTAGTGTTTGATTGTTTGTATCATGTTTGTTAAAAAAAAAAAGGTTCAATAAAGATATTGTGGAAAAAAAAAATGTAAGTAACACCAAATTTTCAAAGAACATTCAGTGCACAAAATATATATATTTATCATGATATATAATCACGATATATATCATGCATCGTGATATAGACAAATTATATTGCAATACTTTTTTGGGGGGGGGGGGGCTAGATCACCCAGCCCTACTTCAGATTGAATTTAGACATTTCAGGCTGCAGTATTTTGACCAACCCATGTCACAGACATTAACACCTTTGGAAACTGTGTCAAAGTGTAGAAAAAGAGCATATTAGAGACTCTTCTTAAATCTTAAGAACACTGAAATAACTATAAAATATAAACTGTGTAGTACAAATGTGCAATGCAGCTTGAACAAGCATAGTTTTTTTTCCACATTATAATAGCACAATTTAGTCCATTTAAAGAATGAGTAATTCAATCATACTTACTTTTGAGAAGTCACACTCTCATGTGAGATGAAAAGGTGATAGGTGCTGACTGATGGATGAACACTGAGTAAAATCTTCTCAATGTCAGTGGCTCTCTTCAGTGAGGATTCATGCAACACCTCTTCTGTGCAGTTTGGAATCTTGTCTCCATCTTACAAAAGAGAACAGTTCATATCAGGCAGTCAGCGACACCAGACTTGGTTTCTAACAATGTAGAACTCTCTTTTATAATGGTATACTTATGAAACAAAATTTTTTAGCTCAATCAATCAATCAATCAATCAGACTATCCATATGGCACTTTTCATACAATAAAGCAGATCAAAGTGCTTTACAGAATAACAAAAATTGTTCTTTTGGATTTGCTAGTTTTGTCTTGAAAAGCATATGTTTTGTGTGTGTGTGAATTTGTTTTTGTTGTGATTCTTTTTCTTCTCATTTTTCTCCAGTAAAAGTAAATAGGTAGTAAAAACCGCAAGGTGCAGACATATTAAACTTCATAGTCAGGTCAGAAGTTCTCATCACTACTCAGGAGCCAAAAGCAAGGTACTATGCCCATCAGTGGTTCTATAATAAAAACACAATTGGTAAAACACAATCTCGTTCTGCTGTACATGATTGGTTGTATGGTTGAATGACAATAAGGGTGATTTAATTTAATTTAATTTTTTAATTTAATGATAATCAGTTTTACGGACGGACCATGTGATGGTCACCCCTTGCCATGGCTTTTCGTCACTGGTACTGGAGAATAAAAAATTGAGGACTGAGCAGCAGCACTGAGCAGCAGGATTAAACACTACCTGTTCAAGAGGTAATAGAACTTCAATTCTTCACCTGTGGCTAGTTCTGGACTTTTGGAGGTGATTTGGTTGACATTTGGCAGTGGATTGGTGGATTGGGGGAAGATTCTGGTGGATTTAGAATTGGGCCTTTCTGCCTTAGAAGCAGACAGGCAGCCATTACTACTAGGCCTCACAGGCAGCCACCAACAACAGGCTCCACAGGCACCTGGCCTTACACGCATTCCTGTTGTTGTTGCTGCTTGAAATTTTCATCAACACTGAAATAGTCTTGGAAACAGACTCTCGTCTCCTTGTCCACTGCAAATTATTGCAAAACTGCAGCAAAATGCCACCTAAGCCAAAAGCAGAGGCCAAATCCGAGGAGGAATATGTGTCCCTTGCACAGGTAAATGATTTACTGCAACAGCAAAAAGAACTGTTTTCTGCATTGTTAAACCAACAACAGGAAACTTTCAAAAAGCCTCATCAAAGTGATCATGGACTCAGCTAATGCAAGAGTGGACATGATGACAAGAGAGTTGCAGGACATTAAAACCAGTCTACAGTTCACTCAAAAAGACATAGATGACATAAAAGCCGATTTGTCTAAACAAGCAGACTGCAACAATGTGCTGCAATCAAATGTTTGTAAAGTGTGTGACAGTCTGTTGACTATCACCGACAAATTTGAATATCTGGAAGGACAATCCCGGAGAAATAATCTAGTCTTTGGTGGTGTTGTGGAGGCACCAGGAGAGAGAGACCTTGGCCGACACGGAGGAGAAGATTAAAAATATTCTTACGGAGAAACTACAGTTACCACCAGGGATCAAGATGGAGAGAGCCCACTGCACCGGGAAACCTGGAGGAGAAAGACCGACACCTATTGTGGTCAAGTTCCTGCGGCACAAGGACAGGATGACCATTCTTCAAAGAGCCAAGTCCCTCAAAGGAACAAAAATCTTCATCAATGAGGACTTCACTGATTTGGTAAGAAGGAAGAGAAAAGAATTAATGCCAGAGCTGAAAGCTGCAAGAGCACGGGGGGACATAGCCTACTTAAAGTATGACAGACTCATTATTCACCCACGCCATCCCCGTAACAGTACACCAAAATCAATGGAGCCAAAAATCAACCAGAAATGATTGACATGTCATTATCAACTTAGAAATATAAACTGTGCATTTGTTTCCATTGACTGGAATAATTAAGATGCAAACTTTTATAGGAAACAACCTCATTTTTAAAGGGTACAAATATACTGAGCATAAGCCACACAGTGTTGAATATGAAACCGATCCTGAAAATCACTTTTTCAATAGTATAAAACATCAGTGTAAATACTTTAGCTCAGCCCAACTAAAAAATACAATTTCTGACCAATCATTGTCAATAATACACTTTAATAGAAGTCTCAACATGAATTTTTCCAAAATCCAGGACAGTTTGTTGCAATATAACACAAATTTTTCTGCTGTTGCAATTTCTGAGACTTGGCTAAAAAATGACCAACTTCATACAGTGCAAATGAGAGGCTATGATTTATATACCACAAGCAGGCCATAAAAAACGGGGTGGTGGTGTTGCTTTATATATCAGGTCCTGCTACCAAAGCCAAGTTGTAGATAATATGTCTTTTGAAATGGAAAACATCATGGAGTGCGTAACTGTGTAATTAATTACAACTACAAAAAACATCATAACTAGCCATGATGGCAGTAAATAGCTCACAGAACTCACCCCGGCGCCGTGCATGCGCACCAGAGCGAGCCCGGAGGCTCTCCTAGCAGACAGTGGATGCGTCTAGTCAGATGAGCAGTGAGAGAGAGAATGAGTTACAGAGCAATGCAGTTTTTATACCCAGTTACAGACAATACATGAAAGGTACACTAGCAACCTGGTTCCAAGGTTGTCATAGCCAGGAGCGGCACTGAGGTTAAGCTCCCAGTGCTCATAAAATGCTCCTTACAGCGTGCGTCTCGAAAAGCCTCTGACAACTAAGTCCGACTCCTAGCCTGCCTGTGTGGTTTAGTCTCTAAGCCCGGCAGAACTGCTTTTACTAATAGGAGAAGGGGCGAGGGCGGATCTCTGGCGCCTTAAAACCAGATGCTTCGGGTAGATGGTGGCTCATCAACCTGGGAAGGTAGCCCATCTAGGGGAAGGTAAACCCTGATTTCAAACCTCCGCTGCCTTGCGGCACACCCGGTCACGGGAGAGGCTTTGGGAGTCAACCCTGAGGAAAAATACGGAGTCAGAGCCCCTAAGGCAGTTCTCTGTTGTGCTCAACATTGTTCTGGCAGCTCCTGCGACGGCGCTGGTGCCAAACTATAGCATAGCAGCCCTGCTGTTCCTTTGGATTCATCAGTGACGTGGAGAGGGGGGACATGCTGCATGGGTAGCATCTTGTCCTCCATATCTTCCTGCCCAGGCTTGAATCCTACCAACGCCCAACGCTGGAAGGTAGAACACTGGTGCGCATCAGCCTGTTCAGCCACAGGCGGTGCTGTTCCAGCAGAGTAGACGTTTAGGATTCTCTTCCATGGTCATCATAGACCGACGGAGGCCGACGAACACTAGCATCACAGAACAGGAAGCATGAACACCTGCATTTGAGTCACACATATCAAAGCAGATTACTGGCGGAAGAAGCTAGACAAAAGAGAGGCTGCCTATTGATATCAGCCATTGTTCTGCTAATTGCTCCAGCTGTGCACTCTGCTAGTCTGTAGGCTGTGGGGGTGTCACCCACACTATAGTCAATATTAAAAACTGATATTGGCCTATAGGATCCACATTCTAATTTATCCTTGTTTTCTTTTGGTATGGCAGAGATTATTGCTTCGTTCCAGCTAGGTGGTATTTGTGCCTTCTTTAAAACTCACTTGAATGTGGATAGTATCACCGGCATCAGTTCTTTAAGCTCCTTATACCACTCTGCAGTGTTTCCATCTGATCCTCGTGATATGTTTAATTTAAGTTTACTTATTGCTAATTTTAATTCCTTTGCTGTGATATCCTCAATCATTATTTCACTTTGTTCCTCATTCAATACTGGTAAGTCCAAAGATTCCAAAACAATGTTTATGTCCATAGTACTACTTGTTGTGGTTTTAGAATACAAAGTTTTATAAAATATTTTAAAGGCCCCCTGAATTTCATTTTGTTTAGTTTTTATCATTTTAGTAATTGGATCTTCAACTTTATGAACTGTGTTCTGTGCTATTTTCTTTTTAAGTTTCCAAGCTAGAAGTTTCATTGATTTAGATCCACTTTCATAATGTCTCTGTTTAAGGAACATTAGTTTTTTCTTAAAGTTGTTTTTTCCACAATATTTTTTATTGAACCTTTTTTTTTTTTTACAAACATAGCACACACAGTCAGACACTAACACAAAAGTAATTTAAAAATTAAAAAGAACAATAACAAAAAAAAGTGTAATAAAAACAACAACAGCCATTAACAAAAACAAGTCAACAACAATGCTCCTCTGTTTAGTCTATGTAATCTATTACATAAGAATACATAATATACATTCACCAGCTTGGAATTTGCAAGGTCCACACATATCATTCACCTTCTTCTTCAGAAGTTATGTTTAATTTCTTTACATTGAAAGGGTTAATGTATAGTTAGAGCCAGAATAATAATTCTGTAGGTGATCTCCCATTATGCTCTACACATATTCCATACAAATTCTGTTTGCATGCTTATGAACAAGTATGTTATGGTATATTGATAATACAGGAATGAGACAAAGGTATAGAGCTCGCTCTGTCTTTTTGCTCTCTTTTAAGTCAGGTCTTTCACATTAGATACACACCCAAACTCAACACCCACGCACACTGTTGATAGCACATTCTAGAATGAAGTGGGGTGTTCAGTGGATGGCCTCTTCCCGCCATAGATAGATTAGCCAATAAGATAGTTGCGTATAAGCCCATCCCATTGTACTAGGCCACCCCCACCTGAGAAGAGAACTGTAACACACAACCGGAAGTCGGGATCAGTCTGACGACGTTCTCGAGGGGACAGCGTCAAACTGGTCCAGCGCTGCTTACTTTACATGTGACTTCTAAATAAATGTTTCATCTTAAAATTGAAGAAATCTCCGGTTTGTTCTTGGATCTTTCAATCAAAGAATCGGGTATTTTTCTAACAAATTGGTGCCGTGACCCGGATTGAATTATTCCGAGAGGAGCTTCAAAAAACTACATCGGAAGGACCCATAAACTACATCGGAAGGACCCTTTTTAGTCGACTGTGGCGACGCCTGAATGAAACAAAAAGGTAAGCAGAAAGCCTTTTTACGCAAATTTCTGCAGTTTGGCCATTCTAAATTTACAGTCGTCTGATTAAGGGGTATATCCAATCTCGAAATTTATCATTTGGTTGGGAGTCACATGTAAAGTTTAAACAATAGTTTGAAAAAGTTAAAGAGAGTGCAAGTGTTCTATTTTCAGTCTGAGATAGAATGGCCGCAGCCCTGGAAATGTATGATGGATGCATGGTCCGCCAAATTTTAAAACGTTTTGGAGTCAGTCTGAACCAAAATGATGAGACTTAGGAACTAGAGTGACTAATAATCACCCTGGTGTGTCTCCTCAAATGAAAAGAGCCAGGTTTTAGCAATCTGATGCCGAGGGGAGCCATTGAAAGTGTTCGACTCGATGCCACTTTGGGGAAGTGAAGCCGCGATCATATAATTTGCTGAAATACAAGACACCGCTTGTTCTCGGAGCCGAAAAAGACAGAGGGAAAGTGTCCGCTGTATATCAGAGTTAAATTAAGCTACCGCTTCGCAGGGGGACCTGCCGAGGCCTCTGTGAAAGTAGCCTCTGTTTAACAAAAGATTAAATAGATCGGTGAGATTCTGGGTTGCAGTCTGTACCCAGAATTGATAAGACAACGGCCATGCCTGTCTTCCAAATTGATATCCAGGGTTAGCCTGATGCCGGGGGGGTTAAAGAATCAACCCGATGCCGTTAAAAAAAACGATGCCACATAGGTGAAGTATTTCGGAGCAGTCTGTTGTGAAATAAATAAGAGACTTAGAGAACTGCGGGATCAGCCGCATTCGTCTCCCAAATTAAAGGACCCGGATTAGCCTGGGGGCCAGCAAATTTCAGTTAGTCTGTGCTGGAATAAGAGATTTAGGGAATAGCTGGATCACCCGTATTCGTCTCCCAAATTAACCATCCAGGGTTAGCCTGATTTCGGTTACAGTAGTGAGCATATATAAAGGTACTCTTAATACGTTATAAGAATCTCAGACTACAGTATGAGTGAGTAACGTAACAAGCAGCCACAAGAAATCTTTTTTCCACGTTTAGTGAGGGTCTGTTCATAAGTATAAAAATAATAACTTACAGGATTGCATAAGATTCTTTTATTCCAACAATAGTGAATGCATTCATAAGTAAAATGATTTCTGTAAAATTTTGTGTATCTAGGGGATAAAAGTGTGGTTTGGGAAAATACCGGGAGTTGGAAATATTTATTAAAATTTTTTCCCATAATGATTTAACTAATGGCGGGCTCCGGACCGCATGGTCAGAATGAAGGAATGGACCCCCACCACCGAGTGGAGGTGAAATTGGTAAAACAGGTTACTGAGAGGAGAATTATTTGAGGTAACAGCATTAAAATGAAGCACTAAATTAAGGTTGTAAAGCTATTCTAGTGTGCTAGTGTGTGTATAACTGGGGTCAAGGAGACAGTGCTCCATTTTCTTAAATTGAAAAAACAAAAAAACACGTGGTTTGTGGACAATCGGCTCAGGCGCCATCTTGTATCACCTTCAAGCTCTTGCACGTGTTCCATTTACTGCGCATGCGAGGGCGCCATCTTGAATCACCTTCAAGCTGGGGCACAGTGCCTCCATCATGTGGCCAAATATAGGAAGTGCACTATTTCACAAAATTACTGCCAACAAAAACTTAAAATCTTAATAATAAATCTGGAACTTTATCTCTCTGGTTGAAAGGAAGGCTTTAAAAATTCCATGCATGGTGAACAAACAAAGACCTCAGGGGCCTGCTAGAATGCAGGTTTGCCTATAATGAGGCAAAGCATACCCATTCAGCTTGGAGAGAAAAAAGGTTCAACTTTAAATTAGGCAGAGGGAGGTTTACAATAAAACTGGAGAATAAGGAGATTTATTCCTCAACAAAACTAGGAAATCCTAGGCAGGTGGACACTATATAAAGGTGAGAAAATTTAAGTGAAAAATTGCAGGTTGGTACAGATAAATAAATATATAAATGAATTAAATTATAAATACAAAATAATCGAATAAATACAGTAAACTAAAATGAATGAATGAAGTAAATAGGAGTTATTGTTGTGGAGATGAGAGTGGGCAGAATATGGAAACGGAAATTTGTTTTTGAAGAAAATTGAAAACTGATGAAATGTTAAAGTTTTGTGCAGGACGCAAGACAAAAATATGGAGAAACGATTGGAGGGAGGAAAGAAAAACGTAAGAATAAGAGACTTATGCTGCAATGGTGAGAACAAATGCAAAATAATCAATAAACACGATATAACAGAAAAGGACAAAAACACGCTGTTTAATAGCTTGTTTCTCTCCATTAAATTTGAGACAGTATTGGCTGTGGACAACCCCTCCCCCAGCAGCTACCTCCTCCTTCACGCCATCAGTGACCCCCTCCTCCCTCCACTTCGCTGTCCCACTCCAGCAGTCAAAGAAAGCAACACAATGGGTCAAAGAGGAGCAATTGAGCACATGTAAGTACAGTATTGTTGCTTTACTGAGCAGACACAATACATGACCAATCTTCAAAAAAGCCATACCCATGCCCCACCAAGTCTGACCTATCAGTATCAGCTGCATGACCACAGGAGGTCAGAATAGTCAGAGGCCCCCATGGGACTAATACTTCCTATGTTAAGCAATTTGACCACTGAGCTCAAACACCCACAAAGGCACCTTAGCAACACAATGGGTATCCTTCCCTACAGGATGTTGAAAAAGAACCGGCTTTGATATTAAGCCGTTCTGTTTCAAGGGGGGAGAGGTCAAGACGAGAGGTCAAGACAGGAACAGATAGAAAAGTTACTAATCCATTAAGGTCTGAAGGCTCCATTAAGGCTTGAAGTCTTATAGCTGAGAGGTCGGTGTGCTTTCTCATCTAAAATGCTACCATGTATGCAAACTATTGAGTAACTACAGAAAGAGCGTATAAATATGAATGAATTTTTATTTTTTGGAAAAAGATTAAAAGAAAGGAATAGAACAATATATCAAGGAAAAATCCAACAGGGTCAAATTAAACAATAACTCCTCTGATTGCACAATTCAACATAAGTTATCCGAAAAGCGTGATGGCTGAGGCTGCAGCTTATATTGCCCACCCATTCTCCATCTAAGAAACATCTAATAAAACAAAGGCTAGCAACTAAGACCAAAATCTGAAAATTCTTGATGCTTGAAAGGTCATTTTTCCACAGAATATCAGGCAGTCTGAACTTTTGCTACAAGAAAACTAGCCACTTAGTGACCAAGAGAAATGAGGCAGGTTTAGGGCTCCTTAATGCTGAAGGGCCAATACATATTTGGGGGTTCCTAGACCCTCCTATTTGTATTTTTTGCACATTTCCCAAAACTTTATGGATATGAACTACACTTATTAACACATTTTCTAGTCTCAAAGACAACCACTAGTGCTAGCCTTCTATTCTGGGTGCCTATAGGAGAGGGGATGTCTGGGGACAATTTGGAACAACCAGCTAGAGAAAAGTATTTCTTATGCTTTACAAATCTGGTGAAATCTAATAACATTGTTAAAGATTTACAGTAGACATTTTAACTTAACATAAGGTATGAGCATGAAGGTGCAAAATATGATAAAAACGCTGATTTACAATCAAAGCTTAAGACAAAGGTTGAAAATTTATGCAAAAAGGTATAAGGGTAAAACTGCAAGGTTCGGAGGAAATTGCACAATTGAGGAAATTTGCCAAATATTACAAAATGTCACAAATTCCTGAACAGGAACTTGCAAATTTACAAGGAAAAATCCAAAATTTGTTAGGAGAAAATAACTTTTAATAGAAAAGGTTGCAAATTTACAAGGGAAGTGTTTAAATTTGAGAAAAGCTGTAAGCTTACATGAAAGCCACATTAAAATAAGATGAGCCTTTATTGGTCCCACACTGGGGAAATTCTAGGATTGCAGTGGCACAGGGATAGCAACACTCAGAGCAATAATTTAGAAGATAAGAAAATAAGAGCAGTGAATATACATATGTACACATAAATATAAATACACAGTGCGGAGCATTACAGATTTCCTTACACTTTGTATGGAGATGGGGGATGGCAGCGTAACAAGGGTTATGGTTTTTGATCATCTAGAGATGAGTAAAAAAAGCATTATAGAAGACGATGAATTAAAACTAACACAACCATAGTAGACTAGAGAAACAAGAAGATAATTTGGGGTAAAAACAGCAAACACTCGGCCGAATAGACTCAAGAATGAAGCATATACATACATATAGCTGTGTGCACCCCAGCCTTAGCCAAGGGGTACAAACATCATAGACGCACGCACAGAGTGAAGGTGGAGCATGAACAAGGCTTTAATGTCCTGTGCACATAGATCTGCAGCTCTGACACACACAAGACAACCAATGTAGCTTGACAAACAAACCAGCGGTTCACACCCGCATGGTCTGTGTCACATGGTTAAGTCCTGATTTAAATATTATTTAGAATTGTTTTGGGGGGCTAATGAAAGTTTTATATTTTTGTATCTAAAATTGTTATAGTTTTGTAGGCATAATGTTAGTTCGTCTGGAGGTTATCTGTTCAGGAGAAAAAGACAAGACTCCACCACACCAAGATACAGATGACTCTGTTAAACATAAGTTTTCATAGTAATCAGCAGACGTCTTAGGTTAATACATTCCTTGAAAGGCAGGTGTTCAGACCCAGAGGCATTATTTAATTACAAAACAAATTCAAAAGGCCAGTAATTAAGAGGCATCCAAGGCCAGGGTATAAATCAAGAGATGAGTTTTGTCACAAAACAGAATTTTGAATCGGGCCATGTTGGTTTATTATAAAGCTGACTTTTCAGAATGAAACCGATCACTTTTATGTGCAGGATCTTGCATGGAGCATTAGCTGTGGACAGTAGTCAGTAGTATGAACGACAGGACAGTGAACAGAAGGAAGTTTTAATACTGAAAGAGATTATAGATGTGAGATGTTTCATCAGCTAGTCTAGGTAAAGGTAAAGTCTTGTACACAGATGGATAGTGGATGGAAAAGAATTAAGTGAGTGTTTTTGATGGGAAAAAGTACTTAGGGGAAGAACGGTGGATTTAGCAAGTGTAGAAAATATTTCTGATGTTGAGATGGAAATGGAAAAAGAAATTAAAGCAGAGCATGTGTAACTAAAGAAAATAAAGATCCACGTAAGATTTGCAGCTGTAGGTTTAAAAACCAAACAAACAGAAAACCAACAATAAATAAATTAAATTTTTGGCGAAGAGTGCCAGGAAGAAGGCACAAATGCAGGCAGCCGTCTTAAATGTTTCCAAGTACTTAAAGCAGCAATGAGACATTAGGTGTCCATTCTTTCAGTGCATTTCCTTAATTGTGAATATTAACATTTATTTAGTAATGAGCAAACACTCACAGAGAAGATTATAGCCTTACTATATACACAGTCATTTAAAGTCAATCTAACAATGTAGTTATGTTCCTCCCCAACAGAGGGTATGCATTTGATGTTACTCACCACATAATGGTGTGATAAGATAAGATAAGATAAGATAAGCCTTTATTAGTCCCACAATGGGGAAATTCCAGGATTGCAACAGCACAGGGATAGCAACACTCAGAGCAACAATCAGAAGGCAAGAAAAAAACAAGCAAGCAAGAGCAGCTAATATACATATGTACGTATTACTATAAAATATATATATATACACACACACACAGACACACAGTGCAGAGCATTGTAGCTGGATGGAATAAATATATGAATATATGAACACACAGTGCAGAGCATTGTAGCTAGATGGAATAAATATGTAAATATATAAACACCCACAGTACGGAGCATTGCAGCTAGGTGGAATAAATATGCAAGTATATAAACACACACAGTGCGGAGCAATGTAGCTAGATGGAATAATATGTAGATATATAAATATATAAACACACCCAGTGCTGAGCATTGTAGCTAGATGGAATAAATATGTAAATATATAAACACACACAGTGCAGAGCATTGTTGCTAGATGGAATGAAACAGCATAACCGTCTACTTAGTTATCCTACATGGTATGATTATGTGCCCATACATATTCTCACCCTCCATAGCGACCGGTATGTTCCTAGTTGTATGCCGGAGGGGACCATTGTGTAAGTCTATTGCATCTTTTGCATTCAAAAAACTATTAGTTTGTTACGTCTTTTTGCTATCTCTGCGAGCAGCCCTGCTTAGGTTGTACAGTCTGACAGCCGTTGGTAGGAAGGACCTACGAAACCTCTCGGTTGTGCACCTGGGATGATGTAGTCTGCTGCTAAATGAGCTCCTCAGTGCATTCAGTATGTCCTGCATAGGGTGGAACTCGGACTCCAGCAGAGATGACAGTTTAGCCACCGTCCTTCTCTCTCCTATCTCCTCCATCGGATCAAGGCGCTGCCCCAGGACAGAGCTAGCTTTCTTAATCAGTTTGTTCAGTCTCTTCCTATCGGCTGCAGTAATGCCACTGCCCCAGCAGACCACTCCAAAAGTGATGGCTGATGCCACCACCGTGTCATAGAATGACTTCAGCATATATGTGATATATGATACGTCATATTTCAGGAATATGACAGTAATGAGGAATGTGTTTTTTCCTGATTCGGTGGTGGCCAAGCTGGGTCAGGGTAAACTACATTCACTCCACAATTTACCAAGGAATATATAAAATGAGGCATTCAAGGAAAAAATTTGAATCAAATTCTAATTAGACAAAACGTCCACCTTTCGGTTGACTGAAAGTGTGACACAACTTTTATTCATTTATTTAAATTCAACCAGTCTGTGTTCAACTGGACAAACTGATCTTATTTATCAATGCTGAAGCATATCAAAATGCACAGGTGGTTAATTTGTTTTTCTTAAATGAAAGTTGTAAACTAGTTAAGCTGTGACTATTGAAACCTTATTGAACAGAACTCTTGGAAGACAAAGGTCCACAAGGTTCAATTACAGTAGTGCAGATAATATCTGTTGGCATGGTGGAGAGTCAATCTTATTATCCCATCTTATATTAATTAAGAAAATTAAATGAAGACTTTGAAGCAGTTCCTTTCTTGACTCAAGGTTGGAAATCTAGATAGGAAGGGAAAAGAAAATTTGGAGAAAAGCTGAACTTATTTATGGAATGGCTGACACAAGGGGAGCCTGAGGCTCCCCATGAATCTGTTTCTCTTATAAAAGGAGGCCAAGAGGACAAGGAGGGAGAACAGCAAGGAGGAGGAGGGAGCACGCCCCACAATGGCCGCTGCTGGCAGGAGAGGCGCCCACATCCCCCACTGAAAACTGGACTGCATACTTAAAGACTAGAACAGATAAGTGGACTCACTTCTACACGAATGCAGAGAATTAGCAAGAATTAAATTATTGCATGTAAAGTAAGAACTCCGGGTAATGACATACAGGACTTTCCAAGGTCAGAAAAGTAACGATCAAGTTCTGCAAATGGCAGGCTACCAGTAGAACACCTATCAACATCTGTAAAAGTAGCATTGTACCCAATGTACTATAGGCAATTGAATGGATCTGATCCAAATTGTGAACTACCATTATCTGCAAATCCATCCTCTAGATTGGTCATAAAATTAGACTGATAAACAAAGAAATGTGTGGAAGCATCCATTGTCCTAATTGAAGAGGATAAGAGGCATTTCAACCAATGGGGGGTTCCACACATCCCGCTGGTTAGACTCAAATACATGGATTGGAAAATGGTGGACATATTGTCATCTCTAGTGCAGAATAGAGCCATCCATGGAAAACCAATACCTGACCTTAACATAGAATATTCTCCCAAAATAAAACCATAAGCATTGTCTCTTAACTGGGTAACCACAGCACAAAAGGCGGCACAAAGATGCCCAGAAATCTCCTATATGACCAATCTTAACATTAACAAATGAGGGGATGAGGAAAATTTGAATCAAATTCCAAATTGGTTATGGTAAAGGGATAACCAAATGCAGATCTAAGAAAAGGAGCAGAGTACGACACTATAGGCCATATATTCAGAAGCCCAGAAGGGCGTTAACAAATGCAATTTTCCACAGTGGGAGTCGTCAGCAAGTCTTAGACCAACTGCTGGGTCGAGAGGAAGAGCTGAGGACCCCAAGACGAAAGATGATGACGAGGAAGACCATTCTGCCATCACAGATTATTTATAAACACAGTGTGCTAATGATAATACATAAATCATACATAGCTCACCACACGGATGTAGGGGTGTGAGACTTATAGGGTTCTTGCGTTATTTATCTCCATCATGCTAATTACGGTTAGGTAATCTGAATAAGGAGAAGCTCTGAATGCCTGAATACAACAATGCATGGATATGGATGTCTCCTAATGTTGAACAATATTGTTACTACCTACCCACTGAACATATAGGTCCCATCACCCAACACACACATCACAACACAATCACCACATGCAGATTTCATATAGTCAACAATCACACACTCAAGGCTACTGGGAGATAACTTACAACAGCACATAGATAACTACAGATGTAGTGAATAAGGATAAAACTTTACAGCCTCCATACATTGTGATGGCAACCCCTCAGACCATTATTGGTCCTGCCCCAGCTGAGCCCTTTGTATCGGCACTTGATTAAAGGTGTAGGGTACAGGGAAGATGCATGCCGGAGAGCACCAGACCATCATGACGTGTGCCTGCGACATGGAAAAGGTCGTAGGGCGAGTGACTGTATGACTTAAGTCCCCAGAAGAAGAATGGACTGGTACCCGAGCGCATCCACCGCACCTCCAGCATCCAGGGTGGAGCCAGGAGCTCGAGCCTTACCAACCCCAGCATGTCCACCTCTTTCCAGCGACAGGGGGGGTGGCATCCCTGGGACAGCGTCACTGAACTGTTCACTGGCTGGACTGGATGTTACATACCCACTGCTGCACCCACCAGACTGTCCTGTAGACCTCATGGGAAGAGGTGTGCCTCTGAGAGCGGGAACACAGTTGTTTCGTTCCTGTGTCACCAAGATGGAACTGTGCTTCACAGCTGCAGATACGGGAAGCAGACACAGAGGAAGGTCAAACCTCTGTCGCAACCGTGTGATGAGTGCAGCTGAATGATGTGAGCCCTGGCAAGGGTCAACCGGTGGACAAAGGTTTCGTGGACTTTGTGGGCTGACTCTATCCTACCCTATGACCCCTACATGGTCCACTCCACTGGACAAAGAACTATGATCAGGAGGAGACCTCGAGGGGGGTACAGGACCTGGTGACAGTTCACCTCTTAGACATCGCTGCACCGTGCTAAGGTGTCAAGGGGGGAGGCAAGGGTAGCAGAACCAATGGTGCAAGCCTCTTGGGTTGACACACAATGCAGGGACCTGCCTTATTCACCATCTGTTAATTGCTAGAGCCTCTCACACCATACATGGTTGACATGATAAAATCATGTCAAAGGGGGGATTGAAAGGGGGGATTGAAAGGGTTAATGTATAGTTAGAGCCAGAATAATAATTCTGTAGGTGATCTCCCATTATGCTCTACACATATTCCGTACAAATTCTGTTTGCATGCTTATGAACAAATATGTTATGGTATATTGATAATACAGGAATGAGACAAAGGTATAGATAGCACATTCTAGAATGAAGTGGCGTGTTCAGTGGATGGCCTGTTCCCGCCATAGGTAGATTAGCCAATAAGATAGTTGCGTATAAGCCCATCCCATTGTACTAGGCCGCCCCCACCTGAGAAGAGAACTGTAACACACAACCGGAAGTCGGGATCAGTCTGACGACATTCTCGAGGGGACAGCGTCAAACTGGTCCAGCGCTGCTTGCTTTACATGTGACTTCTGAATAAATGTTTCATCTTAAAATTGAAGAAATCTCCGGTTTGTTCTTGGATCTTTCAATCAAAGAATCGGGTATTTTTCTAACAACATAATCAATGAAAGGTCTCTATATATTCTCAAACACATTTTCCTTTTATTTCAGTATATATGTTATTCTCTCTCGTGGAAGGTTTGTTAACATCTGTCTTAACCACTGAGTCACATCTGGTCTGAGTCTTTTTCCACAGTAATGCAATACATTTTTTGGCATTAAGCAAACTGAGGTCCATGAATGCTCTTTCACTCTTATTAAAGTTGTGTTTTTCTGGATACAGACCCAACATAAACAATTTAGGGTTCAATGTGATTTGTTTTGAAATTATTTTTTCAATTGTTACCCTCACCTCTTCCCAAAACATTCTGATTTTTCTACATTCCCATAAACAGTGAAATAGGGTTCCTTTACTTTCCATACATTTTGTGCATGTATCTGGTATGTTTTTGTTATATCTATTTAATTCCACTGGTGTAACATACATCCGCATTAACCATTTAAAATGTATCAGTTTAAGACATACATTTATTGATTTGGTTTGAGCTCCTGCACAAGCCATTTCCCATTGTTCCTCTGAAATTTCAATTTGCAGGTCTTATTTCCAGTCATTCAGTCTTTTTCTGTGAGTTTTCACTTGAGTATAGTGTCAATGAGTTGTAAAACTTTGAAATAATACCCTTTCTCTTACTATCTTTCATCAAAAATTTTTCCAAAGTTGAATAAGTAGGTCAGGTGAGAGCATTATTTTGATTTGAATGAATAAAATTTCTAAGCTGAAGATATTTAAAAAAGTGTGTTCTATTAAGATTGAATTTAATCCTCAGTTCTTCAAAAGACATTGTTATCTGAGCGTGACAAATATAAGTCTTGAATCTTTTGAATCCCTTTTAAATTCCATACTTTAAATACAATATCCGCTCTCCCTGGTGTAAAATATTGATTACCTCATATTGAGCTAAATTGTGACAGTGAGTGTGGTTCTTTTAAATATTTTTTGGTTTCACACCATATTTTGATCATGTGCTTTACAATTGGATTTTTAACTTGTTTCTGCAATTTTTGAGCCGAGTCTGAGTATATGAATAAGGGAAGAGGTAAAGGTAAATTGTATGATTCCATTTCAGTCCAGTGAGGAGGCTCATTTGATGAAAAATAATATGTCATAGACCTCAGTTGTGCTGACCAATAATACAACATAAAGTGTGGACATTTCAGACCTCCACGATCAAATGGTAAGTATAGTAAGGACAAACGTAATCTAGCCCTCCTATTGCTCCATATAAATTCCACTAACTTTTTTTAATTCTTGAGAATAGATCTGAAGGTGGTGGTAAAGGAATGTTTTGAAATAAATATTTTTAGTAAGATATTACTTTTAAGTGTATTAATTCTCCCGATCATCGACATTGGTAGTGACATCCATCTCTGAAGCAACTCATTAATATTTGTCATTAAGGCTTCATAGTTGGCACTGGTGACTGATTCTAGCTTAGGCAAAATTTGAATTCCTAAATATTTAAATTGATTTACAACATTGAATTGGTTTACCTCAGGAGCTGGATGATTTCTCTGGGTCTCATTTAACGTTAATATTGAAGATTTTGTTTTGTTTATTTTATATCCTGATATATCCCCAAAGTTCTTTATTAAATTTAACAAGGTCGGAATTGATTTTTTAAAATTTGACATAAACAAAATTATGTCATCGGCATACAGGGAGATTTTATGTTCTGTTGGTCCTACTTTAATTCCATATATTTGTGGATGTAAACGTATTGCCATCGCTAAAGATTCAATTGCCATAGTAAACAACAAAGGTGAAAGTGGACAGCCTTGTCGACATCCTCTATTGATTTTTATTGATTTTGAGATATTGCTGTTTGTTAGGATTTCTGCTGTAGCATTATTGTATATTATCTGGACCCATTTTATGAAATTATTTCCAAGTCCAAACCTTTGTAGGACTTCAAAAAGATAGGGCCATTCGACCCTATCAAAGGCCTTTTCGGCGTCCAATGATAGGAGAGCTGTATCCAGTGCTTCTTTATTAGAATAAATAATATTAAATAGTCTTCTTACATTATGGAAGCCTTGTCTTCCCATTATAAAGCCATTCTGATCTCGGTTAATAATATTTGGTAATATTTCTTGTAGTCATTTTGCTAAAATTTTACAAATTATTTTAAGATCAGCATTTAATAGGCTTATTGGTCTCATATTTTCACATTTATTAGAGGGTTTACCTGGTTTTGACAACAGTATAATTAAGGCATTATTCATGTATGATGGTAAATTACCATTTTGAAATGCTTCTAAAACCATTTTTTTCTTAACGTTGTTAGTAGACAAATCATTAATTTCATTTCTAATTTTTTTGATTTCCTCCAATCTATCCTGATCCATTGGTAGTTTGTGTTTTTTCTCTAATTCTTTTAATTTATTTTGTAGTTCTGTAGCTCATGTATTTTTACCTACATATGTGTAAGCACAAGTTGAGATGCTTGAGATTGCATGTGTGGTCTGACCTCACGTCTTGGATGGGACAATATGCCTGGACCACCTGTGGATAACGGCAAGAGGATGGAGGTACTGAGATAAGGAGCTGAAAGGACTTCCTGACCTCCTGGGAGCCAGGCGGAGGACTGAAGGACTTGGGGGGAGAGTTATTGTCAATAGGGGGTTTTGACAGTGAGGTGTGATTCTTCCTTTGATGCTGGATGTATAAATGTGAGGGTTCTGATGCAGCTCACGCTCTTCTGTTCTTGAGAGATAGCTGGGGATGTGAAAGCTACATTAAAACCTGAATTGAGAAATAATTCAGTCTCGTTATTTCACGCTCCCCACATTGGTGACCAGAGACGTGAGAATGCCTAGAAGCGATTCCCACGATCCAGACTCGTCGGAGTCGGCCCGAGCGAGCGCCGTCTCCATCAAGCTGCCAGAATTCTGGCAAGACAACCCGGACTCGTGGTTCCTCCAGGCCGAGGCACAGTTCGCACTGGGGGGAATAACGGCAGACAACACTAAGTTTTACCACGTCATTGCAAAACTCAACAACCGCACAGCTCGATGCGTGCGGAGCTTGGTACAGAAGCCACCCGCTGACGACAAATATGGCAAGTTGAAGGCTGCCCTCATCGAGAGTTTCACGCCCTCAGCCGAGGAGAGGGCTAGGAGAGTCCTGGCTCTGCATGACCGGGCAGGATGCAGGCCAGTCGACCTGATGGAAGACATGCTGCAGCTGAGGGACTCAGACAACGATGATTTCCTCTTTAAACACATCTTCCTGAGAAACCTCCCGGTGAGGGTTCTGATGCAGCTCACGCTCTTCTGTTCTTGAGAGATAGCTGGGGATGTGAAAGCTACATTAAAACCTGAATTGAGAAATAATTCAGTCTCGTTATTTCACGCTCCCCACAGTTCCTCTATTTTTTTTTATTTCTGATTTTCTTCTTATAGGAGAATATTGCTATAATTTTTCCTCTTAAAACAGCCTTTAAAGGATCCCATAAAATTGGAGGGGACACAGTACCATTATCATCTTTTTTAACTTGCTCTTTAAAGTGAGGATCGCTGAGCAGGCTTGAATTTAGCTTCCAATTTATAATTTTTGGTTGTAGTTGGAGATCTATAGATATATATAGGAGCATGATCACTTGAATCTACTGTCCCAATTTCACAGGTATTTATTTTGTCTTCTCCAAATGCTATAAAAGAGTCTATTCTTGTACATATATAGCAAATGGGGTGAGGAATAATGAGTATAATCTCTTCTGTTTGGATGCAAGTCTCTCCAAATACCAATTAGACCCACCTCTTCAAAT
The DNA here is from genome assembly GCA_020510985.1 of Pholidichthys leucotaenia. NCBI lineage: Eukaryota > Metazoa > Chordata > Actinopteri > Cichliformes > Pholidichthyidae > Pholidichthys > Pholidichthys leucotaenia. Next base: position 139,563,183 of record CM035850.1, read on the forward strand.
AGTGTATTACTTTTCTTAATTAAGGGCTGTTTGTCGGATGTTTTACTATTGAAGGTACAGTATCTGTGGTGATTCGCTCTGCCTGCCTGTTGCCTTATCCTCCACAGCTGTACAGACACCTGATCTCCTAACAGCACAGGCTGTTCCTACTGAGGCTCAGGTCTTTTGGTGTACAAGGGGTGCTCTTGAAGACATTCTACGACATGGTGGTGGCATCAGCCATCACTTTTGGAGTGGTCTGCTGGGGCAACGGCATTACAGCAGCCGATAGGAAGAGACTGAACAAACTGATCAAGAAAGCTAGCTCTGTCCTGGGACAATGCCTTGACCCAGTGGAGGAGATAGGAGAGAGAAGGATGGTGGCTAAACTGTCATCTCTGCTGGAGTCCGAGTCCCACCCTATGCAGGACATACTGAATGCACTGAGGAGCTCATTAAGCAGTAGACTACATCATCCTAGGTGCATGACAGAGAGGTTTCGCAGGTCCTTCCTACCTACGGCTGTCAGACTGTATAACCTATGCAGGGCTGCTTGCAGAGATAGCAAAAAAACGTGACGACCTAATAGTATTGAATGCAAAAGACGCAACAGACTTGTCCCCTCTAGTATACAACTAGGACAATATCAGTCGCTGTGGAGGGTGACAATATGTATGGGTACATATTCATACCATGTAGGGTAACTAAATAGACGATTACGCTGTTTAGTCCATCTAGCTACAATGCTCCGCACTGTGTATATACTGTATATTTATATATTTATGTGTACATATGTATATTCACTGCTCTTATTTTCTTATCTTCTCAATTATTGCTCTGAGTGTTGCTATCCCTGTGCTGTTGCAATCCTGGAATTTCCCCATTGTGGGACGAATAAAGGCTTATCTTATTTTATCTTATCTTATCTAATCAGCCTGACTATTTAAGCCGTGCTGCCCTCGGGTCTGCACGGAGTCGTCTTACTCCCTGGTTTGATGAGACCTCAGCACTACTTCGTCACTCTCCTGAGAAATCCTCTTCTCTTCGTCGTTCTCCTGAGAGTTCCAGCTTCCCAACGCCAAGTAAGCTCTCCTTCACCTTCATCATTTCTAACCCAGGGTCGTGGCCTCCAGTACCTGGTGGACTGGGAGGGTTATGGTCCTGAATGGAGGTCCTGGGTGCATCCCTCCTTCGTGCTGGATCCTCAGCTCATCAGGGACTTTCACCGGACGCACCCACGTAGGTTAGATCGGCCGCCGAGAGGCGTCACGTAGGGAGGGAGTACTGTGGTGATTCACTCTGCCTGCCTGTTGCCTTATCCTCCACAGCTGCGCACACACCTGATCTCCTAATCAGCCTGACTATTTAAGCCGTGCTGCCCTCGGGTCTGCATGGAGTCGTCTTACTCCCTGGTCTGATGAGACCTCAGCACTACTTCGTCACTCTCCTGAGAAATCCTCTTCTCTTCGTCGTTCTCCTGAGAGTTCCAGCTTCCCAACGCCAAGTAAGCTCTCCTTCACCTTCATCATTTCTAACCCACACTCTGCTCCCCTGTGCACAGGTGGAAATCCGTGGTGGCGGACCTCCTCCTCCTGGCGGTGGACCGAGCACTCTCTACACTCCACCAAGCCTTGCTACACTCCCTCTGCAACTGGGGCCAAAGACACTGTCCCTCTGGCCGGAGCCCTCGGGATCAAGCCTGTGCTGCTCACCAGCTCGTCAACAGTAAGACTGCACGTCACCATATCATCTCTCCTGAGTGTTGGCACTAATCGCCCTTGTCTCTGCTCTTCCCTTGGGTTGCCAGTCTGCACGGTGCTCTGCTCACCCCGGCTGCTACATTCATATACACACGCATCCACACACTCTACACTACACAATAAAGATAATTGAGTTTATTTCTGAGTCTGTGTCTGCTTTCTGGGTCTTGAAACATGTCAGTACAACTCCGTCAGAATGACCCAGCAGACAGTGCGCTAGCACACAAAATTAACATCTTAGAGGCTCGAGTAGACCAATTATCACACCAACAACAGGTCGTACTTACTCAACTGGTCCAGATAAACTCTCGCCTGGATCGCCTGTCAGGTCCTCAGCACTTCCCCTCGGCTTTGGGTAGCACAGCCACTCCAGCTAGCTCCATCCTGTCTCCTTCTCCACCATCCCGGCTGACACCAGTTCCCACGCCCACTCGCTTCAACGATAAGCTATGGGAAGCAAGGGGATTCCTATTACAATGTGGGATACTGTTTCAGCGGGTTCCAGGGGATTTTCCCACCAGTCACAGCCACATTGGCTATGTAGTTAATGCTGTGGAGGGGCGGGCGCTAGCCTGGGCTTACACGGCTATGGCTAGGGCAGATTACGCCAATTTAATTTATGACCAGTTTGTGAGTGAATTTAATGAGGTGTTTGACCATTCTGACCGAGATAGCGTGCTTACTTCCCGGCTCCTCAACTTAAGGCAAGGGAACAAGTCCGTAGCTGATTTTTTTTTTTCTCTTCTTGCCTTGAGAGAGAGCAGTCTCATTTTTCTTCCCTCCTCTCGTCTGCCTTCCTGACCTATTCCCAGCTTTGCAATGTTGCGTTTTTGTCTGTGTTTAGTCGCTCTTCTTCTGCTGAATCTTAATCTAAACGGAAATTATGGATTTGGAAGCGGCTTAAATGTGCTATTGTCACAATTTTTCAACAAGAATCGGGCCAAGGGGGAGCCCAAGAATTGGAACCTGCGAGGAGACTCATGGACATTGGAATTCATGCGTCTGTGGAAACATTATTGGTTATGATCTCAGGACTTCTATTTTTGGCTGTGAAGTTCCCTGATGCATCAGAAATTGAAGGAAGGTGAGAGAGCTGATCAAAGCGGACCCAGCAAGCTCCTTCATCAAATTCGACCAGTTGGGGAAGGCACGAGTAGCGGCAAACGGTGAACTGAATGACAGTGATTCAGTGGAGGAATACATCTGGAGCCCTGTGCTCTCCATGGAAAAACAGTTTAAGCCTGCACATATGAAAGCACAGAATTGCACGGGTGAGGACAAATTCTATTCTCTGAGTGCACTGTGCTGATTTGATTTGACCTTGTTTGGTGCCCCGTGTTTACATTCCTCCTGATTAAGATAAAGCGGAAGGACCGGCTCTTAACCCAAACAATCGACAATCAGTTGTTGTCGTATCAGCGGATTGGACCCTCAAGGACAGTGCCCATGTGCCTTCTGCAAGCAAGAGAGATAGACTCTGGACTTGTTTATAAGTCACATGATTATAACATCTATCCACTGCCAGGAGGTGCCCTCTGCTGCTCACTAACAACTGTCACATTTACACTACACAATGCATACAACATTACATGCATACAATACACTGCCTCTCAACTTTTGTGTGTGATCTCCTGCTAAATGTCTGCTAAATGTGCATTGAGGGTTTTTTTGCCTGCAATCAAAATTTCGCTCACTTGCCGAGCGCCATTTTGATAAAACATGTTTTTTTCTCTCGCCTACTGTGTCATTCCATTCCCTTTTTCTTTTTTTTTCCTTTCTTCTTAATGACTGGCGCCTAGCGGCTGCCCCGGCCTTGGATGCGCTCTGCAGAGCGTGCCCAAATGCCAAGTCACGTTTCGTTACCTTGTATTCATACATGTGTAATGACAATAAAGTTGAATCTCATCAACCTCATCTCATTAAGGCAAGGGAACAAGTCCGTAGCCGATTATGCCGTGGACTTCCGGGTGGTAGCCACGGAGGTAGCCTTTCACTTCCGCCTCCCAAAGAGAGCAGACGCTTTTTTCCTTCTCTCCAGCTCTGACTTTTTATCTCCTTCCTCCCCTAACTGACTAGATCCCAGCTTGCTATCGTCTGTCTGCGTGTCTCTACTGCTGATTATCGAACGAAATTATGGATTTAATAAGCTGGGCTTTGAACGCAATTGACACTATTTTTTCAACGAGGAAAAGTGCCCTGGGGGAGGTAGTTTGCCCCGCAGGAACTGCAGCTGCGGGCTATTTGAGGGACACAAGCAATTGGAAACTCTTGTGCCTGTCTGATCTCTCTATCGAAGATGTCGAAGATTTATACATCTTCGTAGCAATGGTCATCGGGATCGTTCTGATTGGATCTGGGATTGTCCTGGTGTACCGTAAATTGATGAAGATGGACGTAGCCTATCAAAATGCTGGCCAGACGAGGCTTAACCATCAAATTGAACAAATGGGGAGGACTCTGACAGCGGCTAATGGAGAACTGTCTAGGAAAATGGATTACATCATGATCACGCTGAGAGCCGTCCATGAAGAATTCAACGTCCAGCACTGAAGAATTAAAGTACTGAGTCTGTAAGAGAATATAAAGTCTTTTTCTCTGGGACCAGTACTATTCGACTAATCTGACCTGCCCTCACACAAGTCCTCCAGATTATCTGCAGTTTTTTGTTTCCAAAACATTTGAGCTGCATTGACTCTATGGACAGCCAGCTGCCTGGCTCAAGGACAAATGCCAGCCGCTAGACAAAACATCTCCTGCCGAAGAGACTTTGTTGTTCTTAACTGATATAAACACCTCCACTCAACACTACACCCACACTGACTCAATAAACTGATGAGAAGATCATTCACTCACTGCTCCCTTTGTGTCTTTGTGTACATTCTTGTCTGCTAATTGTGCATTGAGGGCTTTTTTTCTTGTAATCATAATATTGATCATATATGACCGGTATTCTGACAATCAATGGTTTTTTGCTCTTTCCTGTTGTGTTATCCTTTTCTTCCCTATGCATCCTGTACCCATCTGATGACAGGCGCGTTTCGACGCTGCCGCGTCACCGGAAATGCAGGTCATTTTCTGTGTCAAGTCAAATCCCTCGTATGTTATCAGTTGTTTACTGTTAATGTACTTGGCAATAAATCCTTTTCTGAGTTCTGAGTTCTGAGGTAGGGTGGGAAGATGCCTCCCTTTGCAGCATCTTCATCTGTAGCCTTAGCCCTAACCTGAGGAATGAGCTAGCCCACTTGGAGAAACCCTGTAAGCTAACTGAGCTCATTTCCATGGCCATTAGTTTGGACAATCGACTAAGGGAGCAGGCCAACGAGCGGAAAGCTTCCGGTCGCTCAGGCACCCAGTTTTGCCGCTCCTCTTGCTGGCCCTTCCTCCCTCTGATCCACTAGACTCCCCTGAGCCAATGGTAGTAGGCCAGTCTAAGTTACCACCGGCAGAGAAACAGCGCCGCTGAGAGTTAGGCTTATGTTTGTATTGCGGCAGTGATGAACATGAGCTTGCTACTTGCCCCATCTGGCCAAAAGAGGGAGTCCATGCGTTGCAGTAGGGGGACTCACGGACTCGCTCCAGAACAATCCCCTCATTAAATTTCTGTTACCCATCCGTTTTGTTCATAATCATGTTGAAATTTCTACACATGCACTCATCAACTCAGGGGCCGAGCACAGCTTCATCTCTGAGGAACTGGCAACCCGACTGGGGCTCACCTGCCACCTCTTAAGTTCATCACCCTGTCCAAAGCCCCTCTGGTGTTGGTGTCCATGCAAACTGCCCTGATCTCGGTTATTGTGTCTGGAAACCACCGTTAGCAACTCAGGTTGTTTGTGCTTCCGGTCTCCGCCTCTCCGGTCATCTTAGGATAGCCATGGCTCCGGTTGCACAACCCCACCATTGACTGGCGTTCTGGGAACCTAGTCTCTTGGAGTTCGTTTTGCCTCAGCGTTTGCCTCCAGTCCGCTGCTTGCTCGCCCTCCGTGCCTCTCAGCATCCCTGACACACACCCACCGGACCTGTCCAAGGTTCCCCCGGAGTATCACGATCTGGGGGCCATTTTCAGTAAGTCTCAAGCCTTATCTCTTCCCCCCCACGCCCATACGATTGTGCCATTAACCTCCGGCCCGGAGCCCCGTTTCCATCTAGCCGGCTGTACAGCCTGTCAGTGCCGGAGTGGGAGGCCATGAAGACCTATATTAAAGAGTCCCTGAGCTCGGGCATAATCCGTCCATCATCCTCAGCGGTGGGGCAGGATACTTCTTCGTGGGCAAGAAGGACGGCTCGCTGAGACCATGCATCGACTTCCGGGAACTTAATAATATCACCATTAAGGACAAATACACACTTCCGCTCATCAACACGGCATCTGACTCCCTCCGGGGGGCCTCCTGTTTCACCAAACTAGACCTCCGCGATGCCTACCACCTGGTGCAAATCCGTGAGGGAGACGAATGGAAGATGGGGTTTCGGACCCCTAGCGGTTATTTCGAGTATCTCGTCATGCCATGTGGATTGACCAATGCTCCAGCTGTCTTCCAGCAGCTCATCAACGACGTGTTGAGAGACTTTCTGGGCTCGTTTGTCTTTGTTTACCTTGATGATATCCTGATTTTTTCACAGTCCCTCAAGGAACATCAGGTGCACATGAGGCGAGTGCTGCAGCGGCTGCTGGAGAACAAGTTGTTCGTGAAGGCTGAAAAGTGCGAGTTCCACACTCCAACCACGTCATTTCTGGGCTTCGTCATCTTGCACAAGGAAATCATCGTGGACCCAGGCAAGATAAAAGCGGTGGTAGAGTGGCCGACTCCTTCCTCCTGGAAGCAGTTGCAGCAGTTTCTGGGATTCGCCAATTTCTACTGCCGCTTCATAAAACACTATAGCATCACTCGCCTCACCTCCTCCAAGGTGCCCTTCTGGTGGACGGAGGAGGCTGAGACTGCCTTCGAGACATTAAAGTCACATTTCTCCTCTTCCCCGATCCTGGGGCAGGTGCCCGCTCTACAGTGCTTGGTGGAGGTCTACGCTTCGGACTCTGGTGTAACAGCGATGCTGTCCCAGTGTTCCCCAGTGGACGGCAAGATTCGCCCCTGCGCGTTCTTCTTCCGCCATCTCTCCTCGGCAGAGAGAAACTATGACATCGGGGACAGGGAGCTCCTAGCGGTGAAGCTGGCACGGGAAGAGTGGCGCCATTGGCTGGAGGGGGCCTCCCAGCCATTCATCATCTGGACATATCATAAGAACTTGGAGTACCTCAGGACGGCTAAACGACTGAACGCACACCAGGCCCGCTGGTCCCTGTTTTTTGGCCGATTCGACTTCACCATCACCTACCACCTGGGGTCCAAGAACACCAAGCCGGACGCTCTTTCTAGGCAATTCGCCTCGGATGCGGTGGAGATACCAGAACACCCCATCATTCCCCCATCCTGCATCACTGGCATTCTCTCATGGTGTATCAAGGAGGGGGTTCTGAGGGTGTAGGAGATCGAGCCGGACCTGGGCGGGGGACCTGTGGGGAAGTTGTATGTGCCTTGTGCCGTTCGGGGTGAGGTGATAAATTGGGCCCACTCCTCCAAGCTCTTGTGTCATCCGGGGATGGCACGCACAGTGACTCTTCTACAGAGGATCTTTTGGTGGCCATCGCTCTGGATGGACATCGGGGAGTATATCCGCGCCTGTCCCCAGTGTGCCACCAGCAAGACGTCCTCCTCTCCTCCAGCTGGTTTGCTCCACCCTCTCCCTATTTCTGGCAGGCCCTGGTCCCACGTGGCCCTGGATTTCGTCACTGGCCTCCCATCCTCTGCCAACAACACCGTCATTCTCACCATTGTGGACAGGTTCTCCAAGGTAGCCCACTTCGTTCCCCTGCAAGGCCTACCCACGGCGAAGGAGATGGCGGATCTACTCGTCATCCATGTGGTGAGGCTTCACGGCATCCCCCTGGACATCGTGTCCGACCAAGGTCCCCAATTCGTCTCACAAGTATGGAAAGCCTTCTGTAATGCCATTGGGGCTACAGTGAGCCTGTCATCAGGGTACCATCAGCAGAGTAACGGCCAATGTAAGGAGGCCAATCAGGAGCTGGAGGCAGCGCTGCGGTGTGGCAACACCACCAACCCAGCATCCTGGAGCACCTACCTTCCATTGGTGGAGTACGCTCATAACACCACCATTTCTTCTGCCATAGGCATGTCCCCGTTTGAGGCCTCTTTGGGCTACAACTCCCCCGCTGTTTCCTGAGGAGGAGGGGGACATTGCCGTACCTTCAGTACGTGCCCACCTGAGGCGCTGTTGCCGGTTGTGGAAGGCTACCCGGGCCGCGCTTCGACGCACAGCGGACCGCAATTCCACCATCGCCAACCATCGCAGGGCGCCGGCTCCATCCTATCGGGTTGGGCAACAGGTATGGCTTTCTACACGAAACATCAACCTCAAGGCAGAGCCTAGAAAGCTCTCTCAGTGGTTTATTGGCCCATTTGCCATCATCCATTTTGTTAACCCTGTGGCTGTGTACCTAGCTCTCCCTCCCTCTCTCTGCATCTGTCCCACCTTTCACATCTCCCAGGTGAAGCCGTTCTGTTCCAGACCTCTGTGCCCCCCTCCCAAGACTCCACCTCCACCAGTTGTGATTGATGGCGACCCGGCGTGGAAGGTCAACGCCATTCTGGACGTCCGCCCCCGGGGTCGTGGCCTCCAGTACCTGGTGGACTGGGAGGGTTATGGTCCTGAATGGAGGTCCTGGGTGCATCCCTCCTTCGTGCTGGATCCTCAGCTCATCAGGGACTTTCACCGGACGCACCCACGTAGGTTAGATCGGCCGCCGAGAGGCGTCACGTAGGGAGGGAGTACTGTGGTGATTCACTCTGCCTGCCTGTTGCCTTATCCTCCACAGCTGCGCACACACCTGATCTCCTAATCAGCCTGACTATTTAAGCCGTGCTGCCCTCGGGTCTGCATGGAGTCGTCTTACTCCCTGGTCTGATGAGACCTCAGCACTACTTCGTCACTCTCCTGAGAAATCCTCTTCTCTTCGTTGTTCTCCTGAGAGTTCCAGCTCCCCAACGCCAAGTAAGCTCTCCTTCACCTTCATCATTTCTAACCCACGCTCTGCTCCCCTGTGCACAGGTGGAAATCCGTGGCAGCAGACCTCCTCCTCCTGGCGGCGGACCGAGCACTCTCTACACTCCACCAAGTCTTGCTACACTCCCTCTGCAACCGGGGTCAAAGACACTGTCCCTCTGGCCGGAGCCCTCGGGATCAAGCCTGTGCTGCTCACCAACTCGTCAACAGTAAGATTGCACATCACCATAACATCTCTCCTGAGTGTTGGCACTAATCGCCCTTGTCTCTGCTCTTCCCTAGGGTTGCCAGTCTTCACGGTGCTCTACTCGCCCCGGCTGCTACATTCATACACACACGCATCCACACACTCTACACTACACAATAAAGATAATTGAGTTTATTTCTGAGTCTGTGTCTGCTTTCTGGGTCTCGAAACATGTCAGTATCCAGTTTAGCCTGTAAATGTATATTGAGGTCTCCCCCACAAATTAGAAGGCCTACTGTCTCGGTTGTTATTATATCAATGATTCTCCTGAAGAAGTGAAAGCCACTTCCAGGAGGTCCATATATATTTAGTAACGTAATTGGATTTGCCTCTATATTTCCCCTTACTAAAATAAAACGGCCTTCCTTATCACTTATCTCAAATTTCTTTTCAAAGTGTAGTTTATCTGAGAGAAGGATTCCAACTCCTCTTCTTCATCCAGCTTTGTATGAAGAGGAAAAAACATTGGTAAAGCCCATTCTTTCTAATTTTCCATGTTCCTTATAATCTAAGTGGGTTTCTTGTAAGTATATTATTTGTGCTTGTTCTTTCTTCATTTTGGTTAAAATTCTACTACGTTTAATTGGGTTCAACAGGCCATTAATGTTAAAGGGAATAATTTTTATCTTGTTACTAATCGTTTTTCAACTGTTCTGGTGTCATTAAAATAGCAGGACACACACACACACACACACACACACACACACACACACAGTGCATCCAGAAAGTATTCACAGCGCTTCACTTTTTCACATTTTGTTATGTTACAGCCTTATTCCAAAAGGGATTAAATTCATTTTTGTCCTCAAAATTCTATGCACAACACCCCATAATGACAATGTGAAAATAGTTTTTTTTTTAAATTTTTGCAAATTTATTAAAAATGAAAAAACTAAAAAATTACTTTGCTCAATACTTTGTTGATGCACCTTTGACAGCAATTACAGCCTCAAGTCTTTTTGAATATGATGCTACAAGCTTGCCACACCTACACTACCGTTCAAAAGTTTGTGGTCACCCAGACAATTATTTTGTGTTTTCCATGAAAAGTCACACTTATTTAGAATCAGAATCAGAATCAGATTTATTGCCATTGTTCATGTGATACACAAACTAGGAATTTGTCTCGGTGCCATGCTGCAACATTAAAAACATAATGAGAAAAAGGGATAAACTAAAAAACTAAAGGACTAGAAACGTGCAATAAGTGTAGAAAAATAAGTAATAATAAGTAATAATAATAATAATACTAGTAATAATGAGTAGTACTAGTCAAGGCAGTTTTAAAAAATTAGCATGTAGCAGATAATGTGAAGTACCACATAGTGCAGTCAATAATGCAACAGAAAAACAGTGATGATTGACATGAGAGACCATGTCAATCATCACTGTTACCACCATGAGTTGTAAAATGAATAGAAAATATAGTCAAGACATTGACAAGGTTAGAAATAATGACTTGTATTTGAAATAATAATTTTTTCCTTCAAACTTTGCTTTCGTCAAAGAATCCTCCATTTGCAGCAATTGCAGCATTGCAGACCTAACATGATTGCACAAAGGTTTTCTAATCATCCATTAGCCTTCTGATGCAATGAGCAAACACATTGTACCATTAGAACACTGGAGTGATAGTTGCTGGAAATGGGCCTCTATACACCTATGTAGATATTGCACCAAAAACCAGACATTTGCAGCTAGAATAGTCATTTACCACATTAGCAATGTTTAGAGTGTATTTCTGATTAGTTTAAAGTTATCTTCATTGGAAAAAAGTGTTTTTCTTTCAAAAATAAGGAAATTTCTAAGTGACTCCTGTGGAGTGTGTCAATAACCAGGCGGATTTGACTCAGACAGTTTATTACACATGTCACACAGAAGCATAGTCAGAAAGAGAGCATCTCAGACAAGACTCTTCTCTTAAATACTATGGCATTCCGTCAGAAGCTTCTACACATAAAAGGTCACATTGCATTCACTTCCTTAATCCTTTAACATCCTCCTAGCAGTCTCTGATACACAAAAGATCACACTGCATTCATCCTTCACACCTCCCTGTTATCTCCAAGGGAAACTCTGCTCTTTGTTCTAGTCTAAGATGCTATACCATTATGCACTCCCCAAACCCCAAACTTTTGAACGGTAGTGTATCTTTGGGCAGTTTCGCCCATTCCTCTTTGCAGCACCTCTCAAGCACCATAAGGTTGGATGGGAAGCGTCGGTGCACAGCCATTTTCAGATCTCTCCAGAGATGTTGAGCTGGATTCAAGTCTGGGCTCTGACTGGGCCACTCAAGGACATTAAGAGGTGTCCTGAAGCCACTCCTTTGATATCTTGGCTGTGTGCTTAGGGTCGTTGTCCTGATGAAAGACTGAGGTCAAGAGTGCTCTGGAGCAGGTTTTCATCCAGGATGTCTCTGTACATTGCTGCATTCATCTTTCCCTCTATCCTGACTAGTCTCCCAGTTCCTGCCACTGAAAAACATCCCCACAGCATGATGCTGCTCCCAACATTGGCATGGTTATGAACTGTGCCTGGTTTCCTCCAAACATGATGCCTAGAATTCAGGCCAAAGAGTTCAATCCTTGTCTCATCAGACCAGAGAATTTTGTTTCTCATGGTCTGAGAGTATTTCAGGTGCCTTTTGGCAAACTCCAGGTGGGCTGCCATGTGCCTTTTACTAAGGAGTGGCTTCCGTTTGGCCACTCTACCATATAGGCATGATTGGTGGATTGCTGCAGAGATGGTTGTCCTTGTGGAAGGTTCTCCTCTCTCCACAGAGCAATGCTGGAGCTCTGACAGAGTGACCATTGGGTTCTTGGTCACCTCCCTGACTAAGGGCCTTCTCCCCCGATCGCTCAGTTTAGATGGCCGGCCAGCTCTAGGAAGAGTCCTGGTGGTTCCGAACTTCTCCCATTTACGGATGATAGAGACCACTGTGCTCACTGGGACCATCAAAGCAGCAGAAATTTTTCTGTACTCTTCCCCAGATTTGTGCCTCGAGACAATCCTGTCTTGGAGGTCTACATACAATTCCTTTGACTTCATGCTTGGTTTGTGCTCTGACATGCACTGCCAACTGTGGGACCTTATATAGACAGGAGTGTGCCTTTCCAAATTATGTCCAATCAACTGAATTTACCACAGGTGGACTCCAATGAAGCTGTAGAAACATCTCAAGGATGATCAGTGGAAACAGGATGCACCTAAGCTCAATTTTGAGCTTCATGGTAAAGGCTGTGAATACTTGTGTACATGTGATTTCTTAGTTTTTTATTTTTTTTTCCACAATATCTTTATTGAACCTTTTTTTTTAACAAACATAATACAAACAATCAAACACTAACACTAAAGTACTACAAAAAAAAAAAAAAATGCACTAAAAACACCAACAACCACCAACAAAATCAAGTCTTCAACAATGCTCCTCTGTTTAGTCTAGACAATCCAATACATAAGTATACATATTATGTTCACCAGTTTGGAATTTACAAGGCCCACACACATCATTCACCTTCTTCTTCAAGAGTTATGTTTAAATTTTTTACATAATCAATAAAAGGTCTCCATATATTCTCAAACACAATTTCCTTTGATTTCAGTATATATGTTATTCTTTCTAATGGAAGGTTTGTTAACATCTGTCTTAACCACTGAGTCACATCTGGTCTATGAGTCTTTTTCCATAATAGTGCAATACATTTTTTGGCATTAAGCAAACTGAGGTCTATGAATGTTCTTTCACTTTTATTAAAATTATGCTTTTCTGGGTACAGACCCAACAAAAACAGTTTAGGATTTAATATGATTTGTTTTGAGATTATTTTTTCAATTGTTACCCTCACCTCTTCCCAAAACATTCTTATTAATCTACATTCCCATAAACAATGAAATAGGGTTCCTTTACTTTCCATGCATTTTGTGCATGTATCTGGTATATTTTTGTTATATCTATTTAACTCCTCCGGTGTAACATACATCCGCATTAACCATTTGAAATGTATCAATTTAAGGCGTACATTTATTGATTTGGTTTGAGCTTCTGTACAAGCCAATTCCCATTGTTCCTCTGAAATTTCAATTTGCAGATCTTCTTTCCAGTAGTTTAATCTTTTCAGTGAATTTTCACTTGAAGATAGTGTCAATGAGTTATAAAACTCTGAAATAATACCCTTTCTTTTACTATCTTTCATCATCATTTTTTCCAAGGATGAATAAATAGGTCGAGTGAGAGCTTTATTTTGATTTGATCGAATAAAGTTTCTAAGTTGAAGATATTTAAAAAAATGTGTTCTATTGAGATTAAATTTGATCCTCAGCTCTTCAAAAGACATTATGTTGTCTGCACATGGCAAATATAAATCCTGAATCTTTTGTATCCCTTTTAAATTCCATACTTTAAATACAGCGTCCGCTCTCCCTGGTTTAAAATATTGATTACCCCATATTGGACTAAATTGTGACAATAACTGTGGTTCTTTTAAATAGTTTTTAGCTTCACACCATATTTTGATCATATGCTTTACAAATGGATTTTTAACTTGTTTTTGTAATTTTTTTGCCGAATCTGAGTATATGAATATGGGAAGAGGTAAAGGTAAATTGTATGATTCCATTTCAGTCCAGTGAGGGAGATCATTTGATGAAAAATAATATGTCATAGACCTCAGTTGTGCCGACCAATAATACAACATAAAATTTGGACATTTCAGACCTCCACGATCAAATGGTAAATATAATAAAGACAAACGTAATCTAGCCCTCCTGTTGTTCCATATAAATTCCACTAACTTTTTTTTTATTCTTGAGAATAGATCTAAAGGTGGTGATAAGGGAATGTATTGAAATAAATAAAGTATTTTAGGTAAAATATTACTTTTAAGTATATTGATTCTCCCGATCATCGACATTGGTAGTGACATCCATCTCTGAGTTAACTCATTGATATCTGACATTAAGGCTTCATAGTTGACACTGGCGACTGATTCTAGCTTAGGCATAATTTGGATTCCTAAATATTTAAACTGATTTACAACATTGAATTGATTTACCTCAGGGGCTGGGTAATTTCTCTGGGTCTCATTTAGCATTAATATTGAAGATTTAGTTTTATTTATTTTATATCCTGATATTTCCCCAAAATTCTTTATTAAATTCAACAAGGTTGGAATTGATTTTTTTAGATTCGACATAAACAAAATCATGTCATCGGCGTACAGGGAGATTTTATGTTCTGTTGGTCCAACTTTAATTCCATATATTTGTGAATGTAAACGTATCGCTATCGCTAAAGGTTCAATTGCCATAGTAAACAGTAAAGGTGAAAGTGGACAGCCTTGTCGACATCCTCTATTGATTTTTATTGGTTTTGAAATATTGTTATTTGTTAGGATTTCTGCTGTAGCATTATTGTATATTATTTGAACCCATTTTATGAAATTATTTCCAAGTCCAAACCTTTGTAGGACTTCAAAAAGAAAGGGCCATTCAACTCTATCAAAGGCCTTTTCGGCGTCCAATGATAGGAGAGCTGTATCCGGTGCTTCTTTATTAAAATAAATAATATTAAATAGTCTTCTTACATTATGGAAGCCTTGTCTACCCTTTATAAAGCCATTCTGATCTCGATTAATAATATTTGGTAAAATTTCTTGTATTCGTCTTGCTAAAATTTTACAGATTATCTTAAGGTCGGCGTTTAATAGGCTTATTGGTCTCATATTTTCACATTTATTAGAGGGCTTACCTGGTTTTGGCAGCAGTATAATTAAGGCATTATTTATGTATGATGGTAAATTATTATTTTGAAATGCTTCTAAAACCATTTCCAAAAAAGGTTTTATTAATTTATTCTTAAATTTTTTATAAAGGTCAACTGGAAGACCATCTGGTCCTGCACTTTTTCCTGATTTCATATTATCAATGGCTAGCCCAACTTCTTCTTGACTAATTTTAGACTCCAATATCTCCCTATTTTCATTTGGAATACACGGTATAGATAGTTCGTTCAAAAACCCATTTAGTTTTGTTAAATCAGGTTCATTTTTGGTATCATATAATTTTTCATAGTAATCTCTAAAGGCTCTATTAATTTCTAAAGGATCTATAACTACCTGTCCCTTACTTATAATACTGGTAATTGGTGTTTTAATTTCCAATTGTTTAATCTGCCATGCTAATAATTTTCCTGATTTTTCACCTTGTTCATAAAAAGATTGTTTCAATCTTAGAAGACTCGAGGCAGCTCTATTCGCTGATTTTTTGTCGTATTCAGCTCTCAAAATCAGTAATTCATTCTCCAACCTTGGGTCACTTCCTGCATACACTTTTTCCTGGAGACTTTTTATTTTATGTTCCAATTTAGCTCTCTCCTCTTGAGTCTTCTTAGATTTTGATCCTGTATAACTAATAATATGTCCCCTAATAAAAGCTTTGAAAGCCTCCCACTTTACACATGCTGATGTTTGTGTAGTATTGATGTCAAAGAACTCGTCTATCTGTTTTTCTATATACTTGACAAATTCCTCATCCTGAAGCCATTTATGCTGAAATTGCCATCTACCTGATTCCTTTGTCAATTTTTTATCTACATATATTAGACAACAGGGTGCATGATCAGAGATCACGATGTTATCATAAAAGCAGTTTTGAATCTTGGACCTTAATTCTGTGGAAATCAAAAAATAATCAATACGTGAGAATGTCTTGTAGGTACTGGAATAACAAGAATAGGCTTTAACTTGTGGTTTCATTTCTCTCCATATATCTAACAATCTCAATTCTTTCATAAAATGATTAATAGTCATCCTGCATCCAATGTGCGTACAATCCAGTCCTGTTGATCTATCTATACCTGGATTCAATGTACAATTAAAATCCCCTGCTATTATATGTTGCCCTGTAAGTGATGATAAGATGAGAAATAAATTAGCAAAGAACTTCTGATCATCTATATTGGGACCATATAAGTTCACAAGATTTATATTTTCTAATAGCAAAGAACCTTGAATGATTACATATCTTCCAAATTTGTCTCCAATTACATTTTTCACTTGAAAAGGAACTGATTTATGTATGAGAGTCATAACTCCCCTGGCTCGGGATGAAAATGAAGAGGTGAATACACTTCCCTGCCATCTACTCCTAATTCTTTTAACATCCTCCTCTATCAGATGAGTTTCTTGTAAAAACACAATTCTTGAACCCATGTCCTTTATTTTATTCATAACTTGTTTAAGTTTTTTTAAATTTTGTAGACCTCTGCAATTCCATGAAGTTAAATTAAGATTAACACTTTGGTCCATGATCAATAGAGAGTTTGGGATTACCTTGCAATGTAAACATGCTCATACAGAGAAGCAAAAACATGAGTGGTTGAACATTCATCCTACAAACTACACACAAACAAATTTCCCCTTCCCACACTTGTGGCAAACCCCCCAAAATCAAAAGAAAAATTCTGTCTCCCGATATAGCCATCGACCGTTCCACACCCACGGGGAACAGCCTAAGCCACTCCTTCTTCATCCTCCCAATCACCCTAACTCTACTGCTTTTAATGACGTAACATTAACTCTCCTCTGTAGTTTTCCAACTTAACTCCAAAATTTTTAACAACTTTGTACATCATAGTTTTTTTTTTGTTTGTTTGTTTTGTTTTTTTGTTTTTTTAATATATAATACAATCTATATTTTGTAAACTTACTATTTACTTCAAGTCAGTCAGATGCCTGTGCAAATGCTTAATTATTCTACCTTATATTTGTTCATGCTTAGCTCCCACCAGTCTCTTCTTCTTCTTTGATCTTCTTGATGAACTCCTGCGCCTCCTCTGGGGTCTTGAAGATGTGGGTTCTGCCCTCATACGTGGTCAGCAGTCTCGCAGGATAGATTACACCATGACGAATCCCAAGGTTGCGCAGCTCCTTACGTACAGGATCAAACTGCTTCCTCAATTGCTGGATTCCTGTGGCCAAATCTGGGTAGAACCGCACCTGCTGGTCCTGGTGTTTAATCTCTCCTTTAGCACGTGCAGCGTTGAAGATCTTCATCCTGTCTCTGTTGCTAAGAAACTTCATAATTAAGGTCCTCGGCGGTCCCTTATCTCTCCGTGGGCCAATACGATGTGCTTTTTCCAGAACCACTGCTGAATGCAACTCCTCGCTGCCCAGCACCTCCGGAATCCACTTTTCCAGAAAGGAACATACGTCCCGACCTTCTGATTCCTCTGGAAGACCCACCAGCCTCAAATTATTCTGTCTCGACCGAGATTCCAAATCCAAAATATTATCTTCCAGAGATTTATTTTTTTTTTTCCAAAGTGCGCACCTTTAATTGAAGACGGGTGACGTCATCTTCAGCACTAGCGAGACGGAGCTCCATCTGCGCCGTTCGTTCTACACAGTCACCCAATTCCTTTCTTATTCCTTCCAACGCTGTCATAATCCCATCAAATCTAGAGGAAAAGTCCGCTCTCATTGAACTCATGGCAGCCATCAGCGCATCTGCGCCATTCCCCGCATATATCGCACCTTTGCCAGCCTCCTCCGCCATATATGGAGTTTTGTTTACTGCGTCACAGACCTGAAAGTCCGTTAATTTGGACTGTTTCGGCGGCTCGCTTTTTCCTTTTCCTGGTTTTCCAGCCTTAGGCTTCGCCGACATATCCTCGCCCAAATGCTGGGATACGTTCTGTCCCAAATGAGAGAGTTATTTGCCGATTTTTTTCTCCAGGAGCAGAGCAGAGCGAGACACGTCCGTCCTACGTGGCAGCCATAACCGGAGAGTTTTTTATTTTTAATAAATTTGAAAAAAATCTCAAAAAATCAGTCTTCACATTGTCATTATGGGGTATTGTGTGTAGAATTTTGAGGAAAAAAATTAATTGAATCCCTTTTGGAATAAGGCTGTAATATGACAAAATGTGGAAAAACTGAAGCGCTATATATATATATATATATATATACAGTATATAGATATAGATATATATATATAGATAGATAGATAGATAGATAGATACACTACCGTTCAAAAGTTTGGGGTCACCCAGACAATTATTTTGTGTTTTCCATGAAAAGTCACACTTATTTACCACCACGAGTTGTAAAATGAAGAGAAAGTATAGTCAAGACATTGACAAGGTTAGAAATAATGATTTGTATTTGAAAAAATAATTTTTTCCAGATACTCAACCTGTTCAAAGGAACGTCAGTTTTATAGCTTCTCTAACCAGCTAAACTGTTTTCAGCTGTGCTAACATGATTGCACAAGGGTTTTCTAATCATCCATTAGCCTTCTGACGCAATGAGCAAACACATTGTACCATTAGAACACTGGAGAGATAGTTGCTGGAAATGGGCCTCTATACACCTATGTAGATACTGCACCAAAAACCAGACATTTGCAGCTAGAATAGTCATTTACCACATTAGCAATGTATAATAGATATTAGAGTGTATTTCTGATTAGTTTAAAGTTATCTTCATTGAAAAAAAAAGTGCTTTTCTTTCAAAAATAAGGAAATTTCTAAGTGACCCCAAACTTTTTTGAACGGTAGTGTGTGTGTATATATATATATATATGTAATTAAAATAAAAATAGAACTCTTCCCGAATATGCATAAACATGAATAATAAGGCTGCCCAGAACCACAGCAGAAGAACTCCAAACAAAAACCATCCAAGAGAAAAAAATAAATAAAAAAATAAAAAATGCAACAAAACTGTTGACTTCCATCCGTGGGGTTTTAAGTGTGACCCTAAATTGGCCCCTACAATTAGGAAACCTCGAAGGGGAACCTCTCTCATCTGTTTGTGAGTGAGGGCCTTCTTTTGCCAGTTGGTCGATGTCCATCTTCTTACAGCATAGGAAAAACATCCAACTATGAAAGTTCTATATTGCCAAACTGTATGTATATTTTAGCACGGGATTTTTAATCTACTTCTTACATATTTAATTCTGTGCTGGCGTCTATTTATAAATAATAAGTTCACCGTCAGTATTTCCATTCATTCTCTCTGTGTTGCTCCAAGGGTCATTCTTGCTTCTTACGTCTGAATGCTTGTAATTTTTCTTTATAATCCCGGGTGCGTTCTCCAGTCGCCCGACCTCTCGTCTTCCTTTCTGTGCGCCATGATAGCCGCTGGATCTGTTCCAGGAGAGTCTCCGGGTGCTTGACGACCGTCACCGGGAATCCCCTCTTCTCCATGTCACCGGTCGCCTCCTCAGCCAAGCCATATAGCATTGTTCCCTCTGGACAGAAAACTCTCATTTTCACTGGGAACGAGGTTTGAAACTGGATTTTCTTCTCTTTGAGTGCGGACTTTGCTTAAGCATATTCCCTCCACCGCTCACGCAGCGACCGGCAGTTGGTGAAAAAGTCCGTGTGTGTCTGTTTTATGCACTTTAATGTGTTTTTACGAAATTCTCTGTGTCGTTTCTGTCCTGGAATGTTTGTGGACTGTATGGCAAAGAGCTCCTTGGTTCCATCAACATGGACTTCCTCCCCTTTTTTGCATTGCTGCTACTTTTCCTCCGGCTCTTTGTCTCTGAAATAAACGCGTTTGGCATCATGGCGGGCAGGATACATTATTCCTGGGACATGTTGCTGCATTTAAACACGGTTGATGCAGCGACTGCGATTGAGCCTAAGCCGCAACTGCCGGACTTTATTTTGAGAGACGGGCACAGCGGTGAAAGAGAGACGGGAGAAGGAAACACGGAAAGCGTGGAGGCGTGAAATTGCACCTGAGAAGACGTCAGTTTGGTAACATTCCTCTTCCTTCTATGATTTTTGGGAACGTACAGTCTCTGAGAAACAAGGAGGATGAAATTCAAGGGAATGTACGCTACCAGAAGGACTTTAAGAACTGCTGTGTCATGGCCTTCACCGAGTCTTGGCTTAATGCGCATGACCGAGACGCAGACCTGTGGATTGATGGCTTTGGAGCCCCACTGCGCTCGGATCGGCAGGAAGAGGTAATGGGGAAACGTCAGGGGGGCGGCATATGTTTATACATTAATAAGCGGTACTGCACATCTGTCACGGTCAGAGAGCGCATCTGTACACCCGATGTGGAGCTGCTGTCTGTGTCACTACGCCCCTTTTATTTGCCTCGCGAGTTCCCCCAGCTTTTCATCACAACTGTGTACATTCACCCGAGGGCAGACGCTGACTCTGCCTCCAGCACCATCTTTGATGTGATCCAGCGGCTGCAATCAATTTCTCCAGAGGCGCCAAACTTCATTTTTGGGGATTTTAACCATGTTTCTTTAAAGAAGATGCTTAAAAACTTTTATCAGTATGTCTCCTGCCCAACCAGGTGAAAAAAGACATTGGACCTGTGCTATGGATCCATAGACAGGGCCTATAAATCACTCCCCCTTCCTCCAGTAGGATCCTCAGATCACAACTGTGTACATTTGATGCCCACATATAAAACTGCTCTCAGAAGAGGCAAGGTGGAGACGAGAGACATTGATGTGTGGACAGAATTCCACATTTTCATTATTTTACACTCCACAATTCAGTGCACAGCCTCCGGGAATGCTTTTACTGTACAGACTGGGAGATGTTCACACTGGCCTGCGGGGATGATTTGGACTCTTTGGTGGATGTCACATGCTCATACATGTCTTTCTGTAAAAATAAGATCGTTCCACGTAAACATGTCAAAATATGTCCCAACAACAAACCATGTGTTACAAAATCAGTTAAATCCTGCTTACAGAGGAAAGCGCTTGCCTTTAAACAGGGGTCTGTTTCTGAGCTACAGGTTGCCACAAAAGAGCTGAAGTCCAAAATTTTAAGAGCAAAACAGAATTATAAATCAGAATTGGAAAGCAAGATGGCAACAAAGAAACTTGGTTCAGCCTGGGCCAGTATGAAAACTATTGCAGGCCTTCAGAGCACAGAGCGCAGTAATCGTGTGTTTTTAGATGGTTTTAATTCAGACACAGAGCTGGCTAATGCTCTTAATTGTTTTTATGGTCATTTTGACTCCTTTGATTTTAGCACAGAAACCCAAGATTTGAAACAGAAACTCAAAGACAATCAGCACTTTAATATTGAGGTGCAGGATGTTAAAAGGGAGTTCTGCGCTGTAAAAGTGAACAAAAGTCAGGGCCAAACGGTAAACGACTTTAGACCAGTTGCTTTGACTTCAATTTTAATGAAAATTTTTGAAAAACTGGTCAGATGTGAGGTCCTAAAACAGACTGAGCATGCATTGGATCCTCTGCAGTTTGCCTATAGGCCTCACAGAGGAGTGGAGGATGCCACTGTCACTCTGTTTAACATGCTTTTTAAACATCTGGATTTTAATGGGACACATGCCAGGTTTTTATTTGTGGACTTTTCCTCCGCCTTTAATACAATCCAACCTCATATCTTAGTTGAAAGGGTCCTGCAACAATTTGATTTGAGCAATAATCTGGTGGGTTGGATTCTGGATTTCTTAACCAACAGGATGCAGAGAGTAAGGGTCAATGGTACATTGTCTGACCTAAAGTGCTCTTCTACTGGCTCTCCTCAGGGGTGTGTGTTGTCACCACTACTCTTCATCCTGTACACAAACATGTGTTGGACCAGACATGACAACAGACACATTATAAAGTATGCTGATGATTCAGTTATTGTCAGTCTCCTCCAGGATGGTGAGAGTAGCCACAGCCCAGTAGTTGATGATTTTGTTCACTGGTGTGAGGATTCCTACCTGCAGCTGAATACGACAAAAACTAAAGACATGATTATTGACTTTTGGAGGAAAACTCCCAGGCACAAAGTCACCGTACTAAAAGGCCAGACCACCGAATGTGTACAATCCTACAAATATCTTGGGACGATTATTGATAGTAATTTAAACTTTGAAGAGAACTGTGAAAGGGTGTGCAAAAAGGGTCAGCAACATTTGCATTGCTTGAGAAAACTTGCACGCTTCCAAATTGACCGAACCATAATGACAATGTTTTATCGGGCTTTTATTGAATCTGTTTTATCCTTTTCTTTAGTGTCATGGTTTGGTCAGATAAAACTGAAACAGAGGAAATCCTTGGATGAGGTAGTTAGATGGTCAAGTCGTTTGCTTGGTGAGTCACAGCTGAGCCTGACATCCCTTTACACCAGACAAGTACAGAGGATGGCTACCTCCATTTTAAATGATGACTCCCACCCTTTGCACTGCAACTTCCAGCTTCTTCCCTCAAGACGGAGGTTTGCTGTCCCAAAAAGTAAAACCCAGCGCTACAAAAACAGCTTTGTTCCTGCTGCTGTCAAAGAGTTGAACAAGCTGTAACAATATATTGCACATAATTTAGGTACCTATTTATTAACTCCATTTTATAGTCACTTATTTTTGTAGGATGTTACTTGGGTTCTAAATATTTTATTGGGTTTTAGACCTTTGAGTTTTTAACCCCTTTGACTAGTTTTTAACTTTTAATATGACTCTTCTCTCTTACCTCTGGTTTTTCTCCCATCTCTTTGCCTTTTTATACCCTGATTGATGGAGCCTTGAGTATTTTTATCATGCCTATAGTCAATTTCATGTGTGCCTGTGTTTGTGTCTATGTTGAATGTAATTTGTGGCTTGTAAATATGGATGTCACCAGACTGCAAAACAAATCTACCTACGGGTACAAATAAAGTAACCTGAACCTGAACCTGATAATCTCAGGTGTATAATCATGATCCAAATTAACCCTATTCCCAAGGTATTCAAACCCACATTTCTGCCAGGTCAATTTCAGAGTTTCTTCTTTCATCCTGTCATTGACCATTTTGACGATGACTAATCGTGGCATTTGGTGGAGGTTTTGGCACCAGTGCGCGGTGTGCTCTTTCTACTCGTAGCTCTGCCGGGTCGGAGAATTCCAGATTCTCCCTTAATAAACTTTCCACAAAAGCAACCACTAATGGAGAATCATGTTCAGATCCCTCTTTCACTCCATATAATCTGATATTGTCTCTCCAGATCGTCCCTCTAGGTCCATCAGCTTAGCCTCCGTTTGGATATGAAGTTTGAGCATTTCAGCCAGGGCCTCCTCATTAGTCTGTAGTTGAGTTTCTGCTTCCATAATCCTTTCTTCCGCTTCTTCTAGTCTGTTGTTTGTTTTATTAATTTCTTTTTTGACACTTGCCAGCTGGCTCTTGTTGTCTTTTCTGAAGTCACGTAGTTCTTTCAGTATCAGATCCAGGCTCGCGCTGCTAGCTTGTTCTGCTGCACCTGTTAGCATGTCATTTTCCTCCATGGCACTGCTAGCGGCTGAAGTCTGTCTTGTCCTCGTGTGATTCACGGTGTGTAGATTTTCTAATACTTTTTGCTTTTGGCATCTTGAAGCCCTTGCTCTTATAACTCAGTGTGATGAAATTTTTGCAAATTCGCATTTCTTTAGGCTATTTATAACCAAAATGTCAGAAACACGTTTCCCTATGCAACTGCCTTCTACCCTGCCATACCCAGAAGTCCAAGCACACCAAATTTCATGTATTTGTGTTCCTAGTGGCTGCCACAAATCATGTTTTTGAAATACCTATTAACCTTTGCGTCTTCTTGGAAAAAAATGTGTTAATCGAAGAAACACTTAAGCCCCTTTCAGAGTACTCCAGCAATCCAGAAAAAAAAACAGTACGTCTGGATTTCCTCTGTTGTCTGAATAGGTTACCCATGCTACTTGACATGGGCTAGTAGCTCTATGCTTGTTTGTGCATTCAGTTTCACCCTGCATTAACTTATCCTCTGCTCCTCTTTTTTTTTTTCTGACACACCCTTCCGAAATAAAACATATACTGCTTTGTGTAGTGCTGGAAACGAAATGTGATACACAACACACATCCCCACTAAAGAAAGTGCAAGCACAAATACACACACGCACGCACCCACATATGCATGCACACACAGAGTTTCTGTTCTTGTAAATATGAAATACTTTGAGTGCCAGTATGAAAAAATGTTGGGTGCATTTTGCAATCCTCGCCACTGCAACAGAGGACAATGAGCAGCAACCACTGAATTATATAGACTGGTCATATATTCCTATCCACCACTGATCTGTGCTGAGTTTGACATGGGACAACAAAATTAAAACACTTGCAAAAGTGCTGCTGACTCTAAACTTATAGCAGCCGGCTTCACCAGCTTCCATGATGACCAGCGCATTCATGTGACATCAGTGATGTGAGGACATGAAACTTGATAATCCTTGATTATAACTAATGTCCCTCTGGGATTAATAAAGCATACTAAAATAAAAAAAATAAATAAATAAAAAAATAAATTATCCCAGAGAAATGCATTGTTATCAGTGGCGATTAGACCCGCATGTCCTTGAAGTCTGAAAAAAGGCCTGGAGGGTGGTTGAAGTGTTAATTTATGCTAATGGACCCACACATGTGACTCACCAATTGTAGAAGACGCTCTACTAACTGCAAGAGTCCTGTGGTAAAGTGGATTAAGGTGTCATTGTGGTATTCTGGAGGTCACTGGTTCAAATCCTCGTAAAGTCTTAAGGCCTGTTCAGAGTCCCTTTGAGGGGAAAATGTTTGCATACACAACCTAAAAATCTTAGCTCTCACAGGGTATGGATCTTGTTCTCAAAACTGTATCTACTTTTAATATGATCAACAAGACTAAGTACCAAAACAGTTGTAAAATTTTTGTTAAAATAAATCAATAAACCATGCATATTTCTTACCTTTTATTTTCTGCAGCACAACAGATCTTTCCATGGCACTTGGCACACCTGGTACAGTGATGGATTCACGAAAACGGCTGCCTTCAGTCATCAGATTATATGGGGCATAATTCTCATTTTCTAATGTTTCTTTCTGTCAAAACAAGAAAAGTGCTTTATTAAAGCAACAATATGTAATATCTTCACCTTAAAATAATGTTTGTAAAACCATCTTGATGGTACATCAACCTCTGACCTGGTGAAAGTCACTTCCACCATTGCTTGAGTGGGCTTGCAGCACCTGCAACAGCAGTGTGTAACTTTCCTGTTCCTGGAAGGAACACTGAAAAGACTGCTGCTACATTGTACAGCCTTAGCCCCATTACCCAATCATAATACATAACTTTAGCTACCAGTTGTGGGGAGCGTGAAATAACGAAGCTGAATTGGTTCTTAATTCAGGTTTTATTCAAGCACTTCATCCCCAGCCTTCTCTCAAGAACAAAAGAGGAAGAGCTGCATCAGACCTTCACCTTTATACCTCTCACACAAAGGGAGAATCACATATCCCTGTCAAAACCCCCTATTGACATTAACTCCCCCTCCAGTCTCTGAGTCCTCCACCTGTCTCCCAGGAGGTCGGGAAGTCCTTTCAGCCCCTTGCCGTCGTACCTCCGTCCTTTTGTTGTTAACCGCAGGTGGTCCAGACATATTGTTCCATTCAGGACGTGAAGCCAATCCACACATGCGATCTCCAGCATCCCCTTAATGCTTAAGCATATGTAGGCAAAAATACATGGGCTACATAGCCGCCCCCCCCAAACGTCGAAGAATGGACAATATATTAAAATTAAGTGAACATGTTAATATCAACGGCACAGCCTATACCACATGACCACATCAAAAATCAGTGACAACATCAATAGGATAGTCTATACCACATGATCACATCAAACATCAAACATCCAAATTAAGAGAACATGTTAATATCAACAGCACAGTCTATACCACATGGCCACATCAAAAATCAGTGATAACATCAAACAGTCAGTCTGCTGTAAGCAGGTCTCAGCGTCCCTGCTGCGCCGTCCTGCAAAGAATCTGCTGACTGAGGAAGAGAGTGGTCATTTGATCCCTGCGGGGGCTCCGGGACGCGTTTCCTGGGGGGTCTGCCGCGTCGAGGTGCCCTCGCTGCCCGTACAGACTCATCGTTCATCACAAAAGCAGGCTTTAGTCTGTCAATACTGACTGTCTCTTTTCTGTCTCCCAAATCTAGCACAAAATGCTTATCACCTGTCTCCAGCACCCTATATGGCCCATCATATGGCGGTCGGAGGGTTGGTCTTAGAGCCTCGTGCCTGACAAAAACAAACTCAGCATTTTTTAAAGCTTTGGGAACAAAAACGCGCGGAAAAGTGTGATGAACGGGGCCCGGGAGCATGTCCACTCCCATGCCGATTGGTGGTCCAAGAGCCGGGAGGCGTCCCGGTTCCGGATGCACTGGTAGGAAGTCACCGGGCAGCCTAAGAGGTTGAGCAAAAACTAACTCCGCTGGGGAGGCATTTAAATCCTCCTTAGGCGCAGAACGCAACCCTAATAAAACCCATGGTAGTTTATTTACCCAATCTGCATCCGTAAGCGACGCTCTGAGGGCTGCCTTCAAAGACCTATGAAAACGCTCGCACAAACTGTTAGCCTGAGGGTGATAAGTGGTAGTGCGGTGAATTTTCGCTCCTAAGCTGCTGGCCATCGCTGACCACAGCTCAGAGACAAATTGAGGCCCTCTGTCGGACGTAATATCCGATGGGACCCCGAAACGCGCTACCCAGGCCGTCAAAAAAACGCGAGCCACCTCTGCGGCCGTGGTCGATGTCAGTGGGACCACTTCCGGCCAGCGTGTGGTTCGGTCCACCATTGTCAAAAGATGTGTGAACCCCTGCGACGACGGTAGGGGGCCCACGAGGTCGACATGCACGTGATCGAATCTTTTGGCCGGAATGTGGAACGGTTCTAAAGGGGCTCTTGTGTGCTTATGAATTTTGGCCCGCTGACAAGCCATGCAGGTCCTCGCCCACTCTTTCACGTGCTTGCGCAGGCTCGGCCAAACAAACTTCTCCGCTACCATTTTCACAGAAGCGCGCACCCCTGGGTGTGCCAGGGAGTGAACCGAGTCGAAAACGCGGCGGCGCCACGCGGCCGGAGCTACCGGGCGTGGCCGCCCGGTTGACACATCTCAGATTAGGGGGGGCCTACCGGTTTGCAAACACCTGCTCTCCAGCCTTAACCCTGTTGGTCCAGACTGGAGCGCGCGCACGTCTGCATCTCTGCCCTGCTCCGTTGCCATGGCTGCGTAATCTATCCCCACGTGAACTGGGGCCGCGTGCGCTTCCGCGCTGCTATTTTGCTTCGCGGCTGCTGCAGTATAATCTGCCTCTACGCGCGCCGGTGCTGTGGCCACGCGAGAGAGGCAGTCTGCTACTATGTTGAGTTTACCCGCTACGTGCTGAATATCAGTGGTAAATTCCGAAATTGCGGCCAGCTGCCTCTGTTGCCGGCCCGACCACGGATCTGAAATTTTGGACATCACGAAAGTGAGCAGCTTATGGTCAACAAAAGCGGTGAAACGCCGACCTTCCAGCCAGAACTGGAAATGGCGGCTAGCCAAATGGAGCGCTAACAGCTCCCTGTCAAACGTGCTGTATTTCCGCTCAGCTTCGCTCAAGGATTTGCTGAAGAAGGCTATCAGCTGCCAAACACCAGCAACGTGCTGCTCTATAACTGCCCCATGGCCAAATTTGATGCGTCGGTAGTTAGCGCGATGTGGGCCGATGGGTCCGGATGAGCTAGAAGCGCAGCTTCAGCCAGGGCTTTTTTTACCTCCGTGAATGCGCGCTCCCGCTCCAGGGACCACTCGATTGTATTGGAGGGTTTTTGCTTTCTGAGCGCGGCGTATAATGGCTGCATGAGCTGCGCTGCGTGGGGTAGGAAACGGTTATAAAAATTTACCATTCCTAAAAATTCCTGCAATAATTTGACCGTTTGTGGTCGGGGAAAATCTGCTACTGCGCGCACCTTATCCGGCAGCGGAACTGCCCCCTCTGGGGACACGCGGTGGCCCAAAAAATCGATCTGCGCAACGCCAAACTGGCACTTGGCTGGATTAATTATTAAGCCGTGCTCTCCCAACCTCCAAAAAACCGCAGTGAGGTGTTTTTCGTGTTCTTCCTCTGAAGTACTGGCGACCAAAATGTCGTCGAGGTAAACGAACACGAATGGAAGATCACGTAACACGGCATCCATCATGCGTTGGAATGTTTGTGCGGCGCCTTTAAGGTCAAACGGCATGCGCAAAAACTCAAAAATTCCAAAAGGGGTTATAACCGCCGTTTTAGGAATGTCCTCCGGCCGGACTGGAACCTGATGGTAGCCGCGAACCAGGTCTATTTTAGAAAAAATGCGCATCCCCGCTAAATGCACCGAAAAATTCTGGATGTGTGGGATGGGGTAGCGATCGTGTGCCGTGGCGTTGTTTAGCCTGCGGTAATCGCCGCAAGGTCTCCAGGAGCCGTCGGCTTTCGGGACCATATGCAGCGTCGAAGCCCATGGGCTTTTCGATCGGCGAATAATGCCCAGCCTCTCTAGGCTGGCGAACTCCTCGCGCGCCATGGAGAGTTTAGCAGCATCCAGGCGCCGAGCTTTCGCGAAGACGGGGGGGCCAGTTGTAGTGATAAAATGCTCCACCCCGTGTTTCGCAACTGTTGCCGACAATGTGGGAACCGTGAGTGCTGGAAACTGGGTGAGTATTGTGTTAAACTTACCACCTGCTGTGGCGACGTTGGTCTGCACTGGCGGCGGGGACACTTGAGCTGCACAGGGAATAGAATAAAAGGAGAGTGCATTTACCAGCCGCCTATTGGCAAGATCAACTAACAAACCGTGTGAGCACAGAAAATCAGCACCTAACATGTTGAAACTCACCGCCGCTATGACAAAAGTCCATTCATAAGTGCGGCCAAGCAAGGACAGAGACAAAGTCCTTTCCCCGTAGGTGTTGATGCTCGAGCCGTTCGCCGCCGTTGCCCCGTTTCCACGGGGGCCAGCCACCCGGTCAGCATAGGTCGGGGTGATGAAACTGACTTGGGCTCCGGTGTCTATAAGGAACTGCCACCCGGAGCTCGTATCTGTGATGTATAGCAGCTTATTTCTTTCGCCGAGAGCCGAAGCTGCTAATGATTCTCGGTCCTGCCGTTTCCCGACTTCTTGAAGTTGCACGGTGGCACACACCTGTGCGCCCTCTCTGCGAACCGCCGATGATAAAAGCAGAGATCCTCTCCTCCGCTGTGTCGGGGTCGCACCTCTGCCACTGGGCCATCACCTCTGCCGCGTCGGGGCCGTGCCGCTGCCATTGTTGGTAGGTTTGGCTCGGCTGTCTCCGGCTCGTCGCTGCCTCGGGTCGCCGCCGCGGTCGCCTGCTCGCCGCAGGAGCTGAGGAGCCTCTGCGCCTCTTGGGCCAGGTCACGGAAATCCTGCTGGGTGTCACAACGCATGCTGGACAGCGTTCCTCTCATATGCGTCGGGAGGTTAGTCAGGAAGATGTACTTAAAGAGGAAATCGTCGTCGTCTGACCCCCTCAGCTGCAGCATGTCTTCCATCAGGGCGACTGGCCTGTGATCTCCTTGGTTGAGCATAGCCAGGAGCCTCCTAGCCCTCTCTTCGGGTGAGGGCGTGAAACACTTGGTGAGGGCAGCCTTCAATCTGCCATATTTGTCTTCGGCGGGTGGCTGCTGTACCAAGCTCCACACGCATCGAGCTGTGCGGTTGTCGAGTCTAGCGATGACGTGGTAGAACTTAGTGTCATCCGCCGTTATGCCTGCGAGCATGAACTGTGCCTCCGCCTGGAGGAACCACGAGTCTGGGTTGTCCTGCCAGAATTCCGGCAGTTTGACGGCGATGGTGCTCGCTAGGGCAGACTCTAATGAGTCCTGATCGTGGAGAGCATTTCCAGGCATTCTCACACGTCACTGGTCACCAATGTGGGGAGCGTGAAATAACGAAGCTGAATTGGTTCTTAATTCAGGTTTTATTCAAGCACTTCATCCCCAGCCTTCTCTCAAGAACAAAAGAGGAAGAGCTGCATCAGACCTTCACCTTTATACCTCTCACACAAAGGGAGAATCACATATCCCTGTCAAAACCCCCTATTGACATTAACTCCCCCTCCAGTCTCTCAGTCCTCCACCTGTCTCCTAGAAGGTCGGGAAGTCCTTTCAGCCCCTTGCCGTCGTACCTCCGTCCTTTTGTTGTTAACCGCAGGTGGTCCAGACATATTGTTCCATTCAGGACGTGAAGCCAATCCACGCATGCAATCTCCAGCATCCCCTTAATGCTTAAGCATGTGTAGGCAAAAATACATGGGCTACACCAATTAACTAAGACTCCTGTGATTGACTATTGGGACTCAGGACGGAAAATGTGCTAGATGAAGTTTTTCAGTGGTCCTACCTGCAAGAGGAAAGTTACATGGTGCTCCTTTAACTCTGTGGAAAGTCTACTACTGCCCTTCCTTTATTTTATTTTATTTTATTACCTCCGCCAGGCCGAAAAGGCCAGGAGGAGGTTATGTTTTTGCCGGAGTTTGTGTGTTTGTCTGTCTGTTTGTCTGTCTGTCTGTTGGTTAGCAAGATAACTCAAAAAGTCTTGGACGGATTTCCATGAAACTTCCAGGCGCTGTTGGAAATGGTACAAGGAAGAACTGATTAAATTTTGGGGGTGATCCGGTTCACCGTCTGGATACAGGAATTTTTTAAAGCATTTTTCAACACTGTGACATACAGCCATTTTCAACATGTGCGCAGGCGCAATAGAGGGCGCTGGTCGACGTGTCTGATGAACACAAACTCCGCCTTCTTCAAAGTTTTAGGCACAAAAGCACACAGAAAACAGGGCTCGCCAGAGTGCCTGTGTTTGCACTACGCTGCAAAAGCTGACACGGGCAGCTGTCCGGCGTCGGATTATTTGGCAGAAATTCCCCGGCCAGCCATAGGGGCTGCGCAAAAACCAGCTCTCTGCCGGGGGAGGCTTCCAAATCCTCTTTTTTCCGCGGACCGCAAACCCAATAAAACCCACGGCAACCATTATCGCACCTTCTTTTGTCCAGCGGCTCCGGAACAGAGAGGAATCCCGGCGCCAGTAATGCTGCGCCTGATATGTCTCACTCTAATGCTAAAAGTGACTGCATCAGGGATTTACCACCTTGAATGAATGAATGGCCTGGGCCCGCCGCAAAACCTCACACGGGCAACTGTCCGCCGACGGATTGTTTGGCAGAAATTCCCCGGCCAGCCATAGGAGCTGTGCATTTGGCATAAATTCACCGGCCAGCCATAGGCGCTGCGCAAAAACGAGCTCTCTGCCGGCGAAGCCTCTAAATTCTCGTTTGCCGCGGAGCGCAACCCCCCAAAAAATAATATTGTAGCGAACTCAATATGAGCACCCTACTTGGCTTGCCAAGTGGCTTGACCCTATTGGCGACACAGGTACAGTGCGGGACTCCGGAGCGTGAGTTCGAACCTCCCGGTGGGACGTCGCCATGTCGAGCAGCACGTTACAATATAATATAAAGCCCACGGCAACCTGTCTACCCAATTTGCATCTGTCAGTGGAGGAGATGGACACAACAGCAACACTTCAGTTTATTACCTCCGCCAAGGAGGCAATGCTTTTACTACTGAACCACTAATCCTATCACTATCAGATTGATTGTCATTGATTAATTGTGTGTTTATTGCACTGTCCCTGTCAAATAAACAAATAATCATTGTGAATCCAATTGCTAGTCATATGTTTACATGCTCAAGGAATCTGAAAACGTACACACAAACACTGTGTGGGGGGAATTGTG
This sequence comes from Pholidichthys leucotaenia, assembly GCA_020510985.1. Lineage (NCBI taxonomy): Eukaryota > Metazoa > Chordata > Actinopteri > Cichliformes > Pholidichthyidae > Pholidichthys > Pholidichthys leucotaenia. The sequence goes on from CM035850.1 coordinate 139,594,822, forward strand.
GCGCTTGGCGGAGGTCTGCGCTCTCCGAGTGCTTTTCTAGTTTGTTTATTTGACAGGGACAGTACAATAAACATAGACAATTAATCAAATGACAATCAATCTAATGTGTTGCACAAAGAGTGTATAGCTATTAGCTAATTTGCAACTCTTGTCCCTGGATGGGGTTTAGAAAGAAGAAACAAGTAAAAAGAAAGAAGGATAAGGAAAAGAAAAAATGAAAACAGAATAAACAATAACCACATACATCAATGCAAAAACGATTATAAATACACAATGTCACGATGGGATGAGATGCCATCTTGGCGCTCAGCCCATGTCTCCTCATCCCTGCCTCTCATTAGGCAGCATCTCTGTCACCATGGGAGGAGACGCCATTTCGGCGCTCAGCCCATGTCTCCTCATCTCCGCCTCTCATTAGACAGCGTCTCAGCTGGCTCCCAGCTGTCAGTATTACGGGACGGCTGGGGCCAATTAATCCTCATCAGCTGGGGCGCTGCTAATGAGAATAAAAAGGAGCAGCCTCGATCACTCGGGGCTGCGACATAAGCACTGCTAGGCTGAAGCCCCTTCGTCTGGTGTCAGTCTCTACTCCTCTTACAGCATTCCTGTGATTGTTACCCGCTGAGAGTATGTATGCCTTGTTACCCCTATGTCCGGTACGAGCTCCCTGCTCCTGCGCTGTGCAACTCGTGAGTGTACCTCTGTACGAGTATCTGTGCTTTCCTCATCCCTCACCCCTTACCTTTAATAAAACATCACGACTCACTGGCTCGCCCTTGGCTCTTATTGCGTGGCTCCCTAGAGCCCCGCGTGACAGTATGTCACAGCCAGACGAGTTGCCGGCGGCCGTGAGTCGCTGTGGAACTGTACCTTTCTGTCCGGGTGTCAGCGCTGCTAGCATGCCGTTTCCCAGGAGTCACTCCCGACGCCAGGGCGACGAGCTGAGGTCCATCTCAGGGGCTGTCGACAGGACGCTCTTCACCCTGCACGACGCCTCCAACTCGAGACGCTGGCATCCGGGCCGTGCTGAGGATCTCCTGGACTGTCACCCTCATTCTTTGTTCTATCTCGAGGGCAGTGCCAGGATAGACGCCATGGTCACACAGCGAGAGAAGCTCCGCGGGTTGGATGGAAACCCCGGCAGGACGCCAAAGTGGATGACGTTGCCACCCGCTTCGGGACCCCGTTCCTGCTGCTATTCCAGCCCGGGAGTTCGCGCCACCCAGAGGGTTTTCCCCGTTCTGCACCACGTCACTCGGGATTCCCCCCATGGAGCCGCAGCTGACAGCAGTTACGTCTGGGACCGAGCGGCTGACGCGATTCCCACTGTGTATCCATTCACCATCTGCAGGCACGTGGCGGCGGCAGTGAGATTGGTGGAGAGGACTCCAGAGCAACGAAGCTGTCCCAAGCTCAATGCCCTCCTCACCTCGGTCTCTGATCAGGAGCGGCGATTCCTGGGTTCCCCCCTCGCTTCGTCCCCTGGGAGAAGTCGTCGTCACATCGCCAAGTCACCTCTGCTGAACCCCCTTCCGGATCCAGTTCTGGGCTGCCGCCAGGACCATCCCCCCCACACAGCTGTCACCTCTTCGTCTTGTCAGCATGGAGTTTTCACAGCCTCGTTCCCTGAGCCTCATTCCCCCGCTGTCATTCCTGGACATTCAGGCTGGCTCACCCCAGCTGTTTCCCCCTCCTCCTCGACGCGCTTCCTGACTGCTGTGTGTGCCTGGAATCCCGGCCTGGTGAGCTCTCTGCTGGAGACAATGCGAGCGATCCTCAGACGATTTCCCAGGGGGTCCTCCGTTATCGCCGGGCGGGGAGAGGAAGAAGCAGTGTCCACCACAGCAGGCGATGTCCAACCTCCAGGAGACAGGCAAGTCATAGTTTATTCACATCAGCTTAATGATTTGCTCTGTCACATTCCTGGAGGAGGAGTTCGGGGTTCGCAGCTCCCTGAACTCCCCCCACCTGCTGTAACCTGTGTTCCTAATCCTGCATCCTCTGTGTCTCTCTCTGCCGAGCGATCCCCGGCTCCGGGTCAACGTGGTGGGATAAGGAGAGGGCCTGCGGTTCCGCAGCTACGTTGCAGACGGAGGAGGAGGACTGACTGCTGCGTGGAGTCTGCGCCGACGATTAAGCGTCCCCGGGTCTCCACGGAGGAGCGGTTCGGTCCAGTGGGACGAGACTCTTCTGGCTTCACGCTGTGTAGATCATCGGCGGGGTTGCCGGAGCTGGAGGAGCCTCAAGCTGCGCTGACCATCGTGCTGGCTGCGGGGCCCGACGCAGCCGAGTGGGAGCCTGATAACGACCTCCGGACGACGGATCCTGGATCTTTGCAGTCCTGGACGGCGTCGGAACCCGAGATCAGGCAAGTGCTCTCCTCTCTTTTCTCCCTCTATCTCTCTGAGCACTTTAGCCTGTCTCTAGGGGAGATGAGCCGGGTGCTGCCGCCCGCTGCATCCGAGCTCATCTCGCCGGGTTGTGGCGCTGCCGGTGATCCTGATCCCGGTTCTGTTTTCTCTCCTGAGCCTTCTTCCAGGGTCACCGGCGAGGAGTTGCCGTTCCTCGTGGTGCTGGAGGGTCCAGGTTCAACGTTGGAGGTCGGTTCTGGTGCGGTGCTGGCCCAGTCGGGGTCCATCGTGGGTGCTGCTCCAGCGGTGTCCGACGTGGGTTCGCCCGAGACCCAATCGGGGTCCGACGTGGGTGCCGCTCCAGCGGTGTTCGACGTGGGTTCGCCTAAGGCCCAATCAGGGTCCGACGTGGGTGCTGCTCCGGTATTGTCTAAGTCCGGTGAGGAGGTGGCTGTTTCCCTGTGGCCTGACGCTCGTCGCCCTCGTCATCGGCTCTCCCCTGAACCTCTTCCACCGGGGCCCGCTTTGACCCTTCGTCCGTCCCAACGGTCCTGGTGGTTGAGTGATGCGGGTCGACGGCCCGACCCTCAAGACTTTCGGTTCGGCGATCTGGTCCAACCCCCCGACGAACTGTGTTTGCTTCTGGGTAGCCTGGCTCGGCTGCCGGTGGACTGATTTCCTGGGATCTGGGTTTGGAGTTCGCTGTCCGAACATTCCTCTTTCCCTGGTTCGCCAACTGGACAATGGGCGGGGAGATCTCCGGAGCCATCTCGGCCATTTTTGGACTCTGCCTGTCATATTCCTCGGGTGCCTCTTATTTTTGTTATGGTCACTCGGGTGAAATATTTTGTCCTTTTGGTAAATATATATTCATAGTGCTGTGTATTGTTTTCTATTGTCCGTACTCAGCATTTTCCTTTTTGCGTCTTGTTCGTAGCCTTATCCCACTGTTATCCTATGTACCTGTCACCGTTATTCCTTTAGGTAACCCCTCGTATATTTAGCGCTGTGTATTGTGTTTTTTCCCGTATTAACCGTACTCAGCATCTTATCCCATTGTTATCTTATGTACCTGTCACCAGTATTTCCCTAGGTGACTCCCCGTATATTTGGCGCCGTGTATTGTGTTCTCTCCTTATCAACCATACTCGGTATCTTGCCTCATTATCCTGTGAACCTGTCCCCATTCTCCCTCTAGCGGACCTCCCGTATATTTAGCGCTGTGTATTGTGTTTTCCCCTTATTAACCATACTCAGCTTTTTACCTTATTGTTGTTCTGTTACCCTGTCACCGTTATTCTCCTAGGTGTCCCTCTTTGCATTTGGCCCCGGGTATTCTGTTATCTTTTTATTTACTGGTGCATGTCATTCCTATTATTTTTGTCCTGGTCTTAGCCCGCTTTTGTTCATGGAGTAATGTGTTTAGGTTTCTTTATCAACCATGTTCTGTGATCACCTTCCTGTTCTATTTAGCGTTATGTATTGTGTGTTTGCTATTTATCACTTGTACTCAGCGTTTTTGCCCTGTTACATTTTGGTGGTTTTTTCCTTGCTCTGGGCCACACATTGTTTGTATTCTGAGTAGTGTGTTACCAGTGTCTGACTCAGTTTTCTCCCCATCTGTGCCCTGGGTTAATTATTCCCTGTTTTGTAATGTATTGTATTTGGGGTTTTTTTCTTCTCTCTGCCCTGCTACCCTACATTGTCAATTGGGGTTTTTTTTGTCCTTCCCTTTGCATCTCCCCCTCCGGTCCTGCCCCCCTTCTGCCCACCCTAGGTGGGGGGGGGGGGGGAGCTGGGATGTTCCTGGTCGTTCGGGAGCCCGACCTTGAGGGGGGGCTCTGTCACGATGGGATGACACGCCATCTCGGCGCTCAGCCCATGTCTCCTCATCCCTGCCTCTCATTAGGCAGCATCTCTGTCACCATGGGAGGAGACGCCATTTCGGCGCTCAGCCCATGTCTCCTCATCTCCGCCTCTCATTAGACAGCGTCTCAGCTGGCTCCCAGCTGTCAGTATTACGGAACGGCTGGGGCCAATTAATCCTCATCAGCTGGGGCGCTGCTAATGAGAATAAAAAGGAGCAGCCTCGATCACTCGGGGCTGCGACATAAGCACTGCTAGGCTGAAGCCCCTTCGTCTGGTGTCAGTCTCTACTCCTCTTACAGCATTCCTGTGATTGTTACCCGCTGAGAGTATGTATGCCTTGTTACCCTTATGTCCGGTACGAGCTCCCTGCTCCTGCGCTGTGCAACTCGTGAGTGTACCTCTGTACGAGTATCTGTGCTTTCCTCATCCCTCACCCCTTACCTTTAATAAAACATCACGACTCACTGGCTCGCCCTTGGCTCTTATTGCATGGCTCCCTAGAGCCCCGCGTGACACACAATATAAAAACCTGATTCACATTTGCCTATTTCAGGCCTCCCTCCCTTCGTCACTCACTATAAACAAGCACATTCATTCCTTCCCTTCATTCACTCTCACCCTGCAGACAATCATTTCATACATGGGTACATTCTTGATTATTTTTCAGCCAGTTTTTAACCTTTGTAGTGAATGTTTTAAAGTCCGTTATTATTTTAATTTCAACGCAACCCTCTTTATTTACCCAGGCTTGGGACCGGCACTAGGAGTACACTGGCTTTTGGACCCCATGACTGGGTAACCAACTTTCCTTTCCCCATCTGACAATGTTGAGCCTCAAGCTGAAAGGCATAAAGTCCCATTTTTTTTAAATGGTATTTGGTATGACCCAACTGGGAAGTGAATCCACAGCCTCCCGGCTGTGGGTTGGATGCTCTACCACTACGCCATCACTCCGGTCTGAGAAGTCTATTACTGCTATAGACCAATCCGATGACCAATTTGGGTGCCGATTACAGGTATTGTTTTCTAGTTGGTGTTAAAAGAATTGGGGATGCTACACAGTGGTAAATATTACCCTGCCAACTCTCTTGAGGCATGTTTCTGCAAGCAAATTCAAGATCAGTTAATATTTAACTCGAAATAGAAAAGTGTCCCACTTTTAACATTTGATTGGTTTTATGTGTTGTGAATAAAATAGTAGTTTATAAGATTTGCAAATTATTAAATCCTGTTTTTATTTCGATTTGGGATTTAAAACCTCTCTCTGTAACTGGGTGCTGGACTTTCTCACAGGGAGGAAACAGAACATGCGGGTCAGCAGCAACACCTCCAAACCATCACACTGAGCACAGGGGCCCCACAAGGATGCGTGCTCAGCCCGCTGCTCTTCACTCTACTGACCCATGACTGTGTACCAGCCTACAGCACCAGCCACGTCATCAAGTTTGCTGACAACACGATGGTGGTGAGCCTCATCACCAACAATGAAGAGGCCAACTACAGAAATGAGGTGAGCCAACTGGTTCAGTGGTATAAAGACAATAATCTCCTGAATGAAAACCAAGGAGATTGTGATTGACTTTAAGAAAGGACACACACAGAATCCCCCTCTGATCATCGATGGAGTAGCTGTGGAGAGGGTGAGCAGCACCAAGTTTCTCAGAGTGCACATCTCTGAGGACCTCTCCTGGTCCAACAACAGCACATCACTGGCCAAGAAGGCTCAAACTCACTTCGATTTCCTCCATAAACTGAGGAGAGCACTGTGGCCACTGTACACTGTGGTCTGCCCACTGCACGCCCGTCGTGTGAGCCCTTTTAGTGTGCACCATTGCCTTTTTATATGTCTATATTTTGGAACTGTTTGCCCTTTTGATGAATAAATGTGTTTGTGGTGTAACCCTGCGTGTACATCCGTTCTTCCTTCTACTCCTCCGTGCGCTGCGTAAAAGCGCACGAGGAGGGTCATGACATAAACTGTAATTTACCAAAGATAAATGATTTTCTACGTCAACTGAAACATAATTTTAGTGTTATAGCAGTGACTGAAACATCATTAAAGAGAGATTTGGACGAGATTAAAATAGAAGGATATGAAATGTACTTTACAAATGGAAGAAACAAAAAAGGCGGAGGTGTAGCCTTATATGTTAACCCAACTCTTAACCCTCCTGTTGTCCTCGGGTCAAAATGACCCACCACTGTGTTAAAAACAAACAAAAAAAATTCCCCCTAAACAATATTTTTTCAGCTTAAAATTTTATGACTTTTCCTAGATTGACCCCAACATTAGGATAAGTGAATTGTTGCCTTTATTCACATTTCCATGTAAGCTGTACAAAAAAAGGTACAAAGGTCGTCTTCGGGTCAAAATGACCCGACAGTCAAATTGAGTTGAAATCACAGTCACTGAGTTATTTACACACCACAGAATGTGAGAATGTTTTAGTTCTGTCTCAGATCAATCAGTAGCAGATGTAAACAACACAATAGCAGATGTAAACAAGACAAGACAGTTGGCCTTCTCGTGGACTGCAGTGCCTTTGATCGGTCTCAGATCAATCAGTAGCAGACGTAAACAAGACAAGACAGGTGGATTTCCAGAGGTTATAAAGGTGGTGCAGATGACAGTACCCCGAATTCTCTCTGTGCTGAAGCCATGAGTGCGCGTTATACCGTCGAACAGGCTATAGAGCTGATTTTTTTCAGCTGTCCAGCAAGACAACTCTGATTCAGAAGAGGAAGTGGAGGATGTATCAGAAGAAGAAGATAGAGAGGAATACAACCCAGAGCATGATGAATCATCTTCAGAAGAAGAAGAAGAAAACCCTGAAACTGAAAGAGAGACTTTCCTTTTAACAAACAAGAAACAAGAATGTAGTACTTCTGAGCACACAGCACAAAGACGCTGCCATTAGCGATCGTGAGGACAGGAAGCCAGCCATCATCCTAGACTACAACTGCAACAAAGGAGGTGTGGACAACCTAGATAAGGTGATTGGGACATACAGCTGCAGAAGGATGACTGCCCGCTGGCCCCTGGTCATCTTCCACAACATCATTGATGTTTCCTCCTACAATGCCTTTGTGATTTGGAGAGAGCTGAACCCGACCTGGATGCCTCGTAAGCAGAACAAGAGGAGGGTGTTTCTGGAGCAGCTAGGAAAGGCACTTGTAACTCCACTCATTGAAAGAAGGAAGCATGTCCCCCGCACAGAAGCCTCTGCAGCAGTTGTGAAAGCTATTCAGAGTGCAGGAACTCCTGATCAACCTGAGGATCCAGCTGCCACAGCCGCTGCCCCAGCTGCGGCAAGTAAGAGGAAGAGATGTCAGTTCTGCCAGCCAAAGAAGGACTGTAAAACACATACAGTGTGCTGCAGGTGTAAGAAAAAATATCTGCAAAGGCTGTGCACTTGCATACTGCCCTACATGTGCTAATTAGTTGAATGAGTTATGTTGTTTTTCACATTTTTGTATTGTACAGTGGGGCAAAGAAGTATTTAGTCAGCCACCAATTGTGCAAGTTCTCCCACTTAAAAGATGAGAGAGGTCTCCAATTTTCGTCATAGGTATACCTCAACTATGAGAGACAAAATGAGAAAAAAAAATCCAGAAAATCACATTGAAGGATTTTTAATGAATTAATTGGTAAATTCCTTGGTAAAATAAATATTTGGTCACCTACAAACAAGCAAGATTTCTGGCTCTCACAGACCTGTAACTTCTTCTTTAAGAGGCTCCTCTGTCCTCCACTTGTTACCTGTATTAATGGCACCTGTTTGAGCTCATTATCAGTATAAAAGACACCTGTCCACAACCTCAAACAGTCAGACTCCAAACTCCACTATGGCCAAGACCAAAGAGCTGTCAAAGGACACCAGAAACAAAATTGTAGACCTGCACCAGGCTGGGAAGACTGAATCTACAATAGGTAAGCAGCTTGGTGTGAAGAAATCAACTGTGGGAGCAATTATTAGAAAATGGAAGACGTACAAGACCACTGATAATCTCCCTCCATCTGGGGCTCCACGCAAGATCTCACCCCATGAGGTCAAAATGATCACGAGAACGGTGAGCAAAAATCCCAGAACCACACGGGGGGACCTAGTGAATGACCTGCAGAGAGCTGGGACCAAAGTAACAAAGGCTACATCAGTAACACACTACGCCGCCAGGGACTCAAATCCTGCAGTGCCAGATGTGTCCCCCTGCTTAACCCAGTACATGTCCAGTCCCGTCTGAAGTTTGCTAGAGAGCATTTAGATGATCCAGAAGAGGACTGGGAGAATGTCATATGGTCAGATGAAACCAAAATAGAACTTTTTGGTAAAAACTCAACTTGTTGTGTTTGGAGGAGAAAGGACACCATACCTACTGTGAAGCATGGGAGTGAAAACATCATACTTTGGGGCTGTTTTTCTGCAAAGGGACCAGGACGACTGATCTGTGTAAAGGAAAGAATGAATGGGGCCATGTATCATAAGATTTTGAGTGAAAACCTCCTTCCATCAGCAAGGGCATTGAAGATGAAACGTGGCTGGGTCTTTCAGCATGACAATGATCCCAAACACTGCCCGGGCAACGAAGGAGTGGCTTCGTAAGAAGCATTTCAAGGTCCTGGAGTGGCCTAGCCAGTCTCCAGATCTCAACCCCATAGAAAATCTTTGGAAGGAGTTGAAAGTCCATGTTGCCCAGCGACAGCCCCAAAACATCACTGCTCTAGAGGAGATCTGCATGGAGGAATGGGCCAAAATACCAGCAACAGTGTGTGAAAACCTTGTGAAGACTTACAGAAAACGTTTGACCTCTGTCATTGCCAGCAAAGGGTATATAACAAAGTATTGAGATGAACTTTTGTTATTGACCAAATACTTATTTTACTGAGGAATTTACCAATTAATTCATTAAAAATCCTTCAATGTGATTTTCTGGATTTTTTTTTTCCTCATTTTGTCTCTCAAAGTTGAGGTATACCTATGATGAAAATTGGAGACCTCTGTCATCTTTTAAGTGGGAGAACTTGCACAATTGGTGGCTGACTAATACTTTTTTCCCCACTGTATATTTTCTTACATTGTTCACTAGCAAAAAAAAAAAAAAAAAAAAAAAAAATCAAAAGAAACTGAATCATTGGGATGAATAAAAATGCATTCAAAACTCATTTTTGCACATTTCTATTCTTTCTTATACAGGTGAAGAGGGAAAACTCAGGTATTCACACATTTTGTGGTGAATGACAAGTTGTTTCTTCAAGCAAAATAAAATTTGGTGTTTAAAATTCAATTAAGCTGCTTATATTGGGAGTTTAGTGAAGACGGGTCATTTTGACCGGGAGGACATGGGGTGTATACAGAATATGTGGACAACAGGAGGGTTAAATGCAAACCAATCAATAATATGACAACTGCTAAGGACAACACTGAAATCATCACTGTGGAAATTATTAATGAAAAAAACAAAACTGCTGTCATCAGCTGTGTGTACAGGCCACCAGGTTCTTGTGTGGAGGCTTTTGTGGATAAAATAACAGAGATGTTTGACACTTGCCAAAATAAGCTACTTTTTCTATGTGGAGACTTTTCTATCTTGAGAAATTTCTAGTACATCAAACAACTTTAAAAACTCTATGTACAGCTTGGGTTTGTTCCCTAAAACAGCAAAACCTATGAGAATCACTGCACAGAGTGCAACAACAATTGATAATATTTTTACTAATATAACGGGTGAATTAGTGGAAGGTGGGCTCTTACTAACTGACATAAGTGACCATCTACCTGTTTTTATTTTGTATGAAAATGATCCTTATAAAATGAAGAAAATCAATAGAGTAAAAGTAGTAAGAGACAGATCAAAAATAGTCATGGATGCATTGAAATGGAGCTAAGAAAACAATACTGGAATAGTGTATAAGTAAATGATGTTAACACTGCATAAAATTCATTTATCAAAATACTGACTGAGCTGTATGAAAAAAATGCAAACAAGAAAATTTCCACAAGGAATGTGGTTGATAACCCATGAATGACTAAAGGACTACAAAATGCCTGTAAGAAGAAAAAAACAATTGTACAGACAGTTTTTAAGGCTCAGGACTAAAGAGGCAGAAAATAGATATAAGAAATATAAAAATAAATTAACATGGATAATAAGAAGGCACAAAAAGGAATACTATAGTCATATAATGAATGAAAAAAACATGAGGGGGACATGGGGAATCATTAACAGTATTATATCAAAAAATAAAGTAAAATCAACTCATCCAAACTATTTTGTTGAAGAAATGTTTGATATTTATGACAAAATGGAAATAGTCAATGAGTTTAACTTTTTTTTGGCAAGAGAGGACCCAAATTGGCAGCAAATATTCCAAAAAATAAACAGAGATATTGGAAGTACAATAATGAATAATGCTAGTAGCATCTTTCTTGCTAAAGTGGAAAAAGAGGAAATACTTAATATAGCAAAAAAAAAAAAAAGTGCAACAAACTCCTTGACTGGTTTTGTTAACATATAGACATGACTCTAGTCAAAAACATAATAATTATTGAACCACTCACTTATATCTGTAATCTCTCTTTTTCAACCGGAACATTTCCCGACTGCATGAAAATTGTCAAAGCTACTCCACTTTACAAAACTGGAGATAAACATGTTTTTTTTTTCTAATTACAGGCGCATATCACTGCTTCCACAGTTTTCAAAAATATTAGAAAAGTTATTTGTAAATAGCCTGGATAATTTTTTGAATAAACAACATTTTATGCAATTGTCAGTATGGATTCAGGACCAATCACTACGTCAATGGCACTTGTAGACCTTATAGATGACATAGCAGCAGCAGTAGCTAAAAAGTACTTTTTTGTGAGTATCTTTGTGGCTCTCAAGAAGGTGTTTGACACCACCGATAATACAATACTACTCAATTAATTGGAAAATATGGTATTAGAGGGTTGGCACATCAGTGGGTCTGTACTTACTTGGCAGGTAGAAAACGATATGTACAATTGGACAATGTAAATGTCAGGTTCTGGGCACGGTCTGGGATCGTGTCCACACCTCTTGTTCATGTCGTTCCTTTGTGATTATTATTACTATCATCATCATTATTATTAGTTAGTATAGTTAATGTTTACTGTGTCCCCCTGGGTTTGCTGTGTCACTCCCTGTTTGTCTTTAGTGTCTATATCATGGTCCTGTGGTATACAGTGGTGTGAAAAAGTGTTTGCCCCCTTCCCAATCTCTTATTTTTTTTGTATGTTTGTCACACTTAAATGTTTCAGATCATCAAACAAATTTAAATATTAAACAAAGATAACACAAGTAAACACAAAATGCAGTTTTTATATTAAGGTGTTTATTATAAAGGGTAAAAAAAATCCAAACCTACATGGCCCTGTGTGGAAAAATGATTGCACCCCACCATTAAAACATAAATTAACTGTGGTTTATCACATGTTTGGAAAGCTGAGTTCAATTTCTCTAGCCACACCCAGGACTGATTACTGCCACACCTGTTCTCAATCAAGAAATCACTTAAATAGCACCTGCCTGACAAAGTGAAGTAGACCAAAATATCCTCAAAAGCTAGCCATCATGCTGTGATCCAAAGAAATTCAGTTACAAATGAGAAACAAAGTACTTCTATTAATACTTCTTAATATTAGTACTTCTATTAATCTGGAAAAGGTTATAAAACCATTTCTAAAGCTTTGGGAGTTCAGCGAACCACAGTGAGAGCCATTATCCACAAATGGTGAAAACATGAAACAGTGGTGAACCTTCCCAGGAGTGGCCGGCAGACTAAAATTACCCCAAGAGCGCAGCAATGACTCATCCAAGGGGTCACAAAAGACCCCACAACAACATCCAAAGAACTGCAGGTCCCACTTGCCTCAGTTAAGGTCAGTGTTCATGACTCCACCATAAGAAAAAGACTTGGCAAAAATGGCCTGCATGGCAGAGTTCTAAGATGAAAACCACTGCTGAGCAAAAAGAATATCAAAGCTCATCTCAATTTTGCCAGAAAACATCTTGATGATCCCCAAGACTTTTGGGAAAATACTCTGTGGACTGATGAGACAAAAGCTGAACTTTTTGGAAGGTGTGTGTCCCATTACATCCGGCGTAAAAGTAACTCAGCATTTCAGAAAAGGAACATTATACCAACAGTAAAATAAGGTGGCGGTAGTGTGATGGTCTGGGGCTGTTTTGCTGCTTCAGGACCTGGAAGACTTGCTGTGGTAAATGGAACCATGAATTTTGCTGTCTACCAAAAAACCCTTAGGGAGAATGTCTTCCCATTTGTTTGTGACCTCAAGCTGAAGCGCACTTGGTTCTGCTGCAGGACAATGATCTAAAACACACCAGCAAGTCCACCTCTGAATGGCTTAAGAAAAACAAAATGAAGACTTTGGAGTGGCCTAGTCAAAGTCCTGACCTGAATCCGATTGAGATGGTGTGGCATGACCTTAAAAAGGTGGTTCATGCTCGAAAACCCTCCAATGTGGCTGAATTACAACAATTCCGCAAAGATGAGTGGGCCAAAATTCCTCCACAATGCTGTAAAAGACTGATTGCCAGTGTTTGCAAACACTTGATTGCAGTTGTTGCTGCCAAGGGTGGCCCATCCAGTTATTAGGTTTAAGGGGCAATCACTTTTTCACACAAGGCCATGTAGGTTAGGATTTTTTTTTCCCTTTATAATAAACACCTTCATTTAAAAACTGCATTTTGTGTTTACTTGTGTTATCTTTGTTTAATATTTAAATTTGTTTGATGGTCTGAAACATTTAAGTGTGACAAACATACAAAAAATGAGAAATCAGGAAGGGGGCAAACACTTTTTCACACCACTGTAATTGTTTAGCTATTGTCTCCAGTCCCTCATGTTTCCATATCCATAGCCACTCTCTCATGTGTGCTCCTGTTCTGCCCTTGATTGCCACCCCAGCTGTCTCACATTTGTAATTATTAGTTACCCTATTTATGTTAGTTTGTGCATGCGCTCTGTCTGGTGTCAGGGATGGAGGAGCACCCTCAACGCCTGTTTCCTCTGTGGTGCACGTACCACCTGCCAGCTGCCCCCAAGGTGCACATCCCTGCTTTAGTTCTCTTCGAGGTGCACGCAGCAGCTCCAGCAGTCTCCGAGGTGCACAGAGGCTGGATGCTCCTGCAGTATCCATTCCAGAGGTCAAGGGACCTTCACCCATCGCTCCAGAGGTCAGGGGACCTCCACTTGCCGTTTCTGAGGCCAGTGTGCCGCAGTCACCGGGTTTGAAACAAAACGCTCCCCAGTTTGTGCTAACCAAGTCCCGTGCTGCAGTCTGGGGGCCCATGAACTTTGGTAGGCCCCCTGACCTACTTCGTCCCATGATCTGGTGGCCCAAGGAAAGTGGTAGGTCACCCAACCCGCCATGGTCTCTGGTTTGAGGTCCTTTGCACTTTGGAAGGCCCCCTGACCTACCTCGTCCCATGATCTGGTGGCCCAAGGACAGTGGTAGGCCACCCAACCTATCCTGCATTCCGGGCTGGTGGCCTTGGGACTTTGGAAGACCACCGGACCCATCATGTTCTCTGGTCCAGGGGCTCCTGGGCGCTGGTCGGTCCCCCAGTTCACTGTGCTCCCCAGTCTGGTGATCCTGGGACTCTAGAGGCTATCTGCTGGACTTTTTTTTTGTAAGAGTGCTATGTTTGTTTTTCTCACCATGCCTTGTCCCCCTCCTCCCACTCGTTTTGATGTTATGTTTTTTATTTGTTTTTGTTTAAGGGTGTTTTTAGGGGTGTCTTTTTTGTTTTAGAGGTATCTGGAATCCACCCCTTAAAAGGGGGATTATGTCAGATGCTGGGCATGGTCTGGGACCATGTCCACACCTCTTGTTCATGTCGTTCCTTTGTGATTATTATTATTTAGTATAGTTATTGTCTCCTATACTGTGTCAGGTCAGGCATTGTTTTGCTTGTTACCAAATAACCATGAAAATCGGTGCTACCTGTCTCATGGGTCGGGCCGTCAGTGACTAAACCGGTAATCCCGCCCTTCCGAGGGTGTGGAGGGTGAAACTGGGCATCCTGGCAGAACTAAAAACAATATCTGTCACAGGTCTGTGGTGGACCACTCCTAGTTACACGGGGTGAGACTGGACATCCTGGCAGATAAGCACATCTGTCACAAGGTCTGTGGTGGACTTTCGCCAGTCAGTGCATCATGACATGCACTACACAAAGAGCAGAGATAAACAAACCTATCATCTGGTCAGTCACTGCAACAGATACTGGAGCCAGTTTGTCTTGGCCTGTCCTTGCCACTGATAATACCTCTATCTGCCAAAAATGTGCCGCTAGTCCAGCAAAAGCTAGCAGTACTCAAATACTCTGCAAGCAGCTTCATGAAATGGTCAGTCAGAGAGCAACTCATACCGGCTTGGACGTCGCCCGAGTTAACAAGGTCAGGAGTTCCTGGCAGCGGAAGGCGAAGGACAGAGCTGCGTGGAGGAATCTGATCAGACCTAAATGAAACAATCATTGTTGCCCCCGTCAGACTGCTATGATGATGATGATGATGATGATATTGTCTCCTGTGTCTCCCTGGGTTTGCTGTGTCACCCCATTTGTCTATAGTGTCTGTAGAGGGTTGGA